>NNCF01127526.1:60774-141010 GCA_002313205.1 Laupala kohalensis | reverse complement strand
TTTTTTTAGCAAATATAACATATCTTTGTTTTGTATATTCAAACAACCCAATAGCCCTTCCCAATCAGAAAAACTAATTTAAAGTTTTTCACGGAAGCAGGACATACAATACTGAAACTATATCATTCATTCCAAAGAATTAAAATATCAATTGATTAATGATTGGAAACTTGATAAAATATTATTATAGCCGTTAACCGATTTACGAGTGTAGTCATGATTGCGCAGCTCACAATTACGTGGTAGATAAGCTATAAAACATGCAACAACATAAAGAAAACTGATTTCACTGTACAAAAACTAAGTTCATATGTTTCTGTTTAGATTCACTTCAGTCCGATTCGTGGCTAGTAAGTCCGATGCGGGAGGTTGCATTCAAGGCAGCAGGTGGGGACCGCCTAGTGCTCACTTCCTTGGGCTGTTATATTTGTTGACCATTTCTTCCATGCAGGATGGTTCAGGACGGACGTCCATCAAAGATGTGCACTGGTGAGTGGAACCTCCATTGGCAATATGTTTGCAGTCGCGAAAACTTCAGTATTAGAGGTGCGATGGAACCACTGGATCTTCATTATTTGCCTCAGATCTCTGTCTCTGACGAAATACACAGTTTTTCTTAAGGGTGCATATATTCTTTTGATGGAGTCAAAGAAACAGGTGGCTATTGTTGCTATGCGCATACAATTCGATTTCGGACGCTTTTTCAGGTCCACTGTCAATCTTTAATACGTTGTATGTCGATACGTTTGTCGTATGTTTATCTTTAATATGTCGTGTGCGTGTTTGGCGCTTGACTCTTTCATAGTTTTTGTGTACCTGGTTTGTTTAATGTATCCAGAAACTATTCTCTTCTGGCTGATTATTTCTTGAACAAGGAGAAGGATGTCATTGAACCAGTGTTCCTGTTGTTTGCAAGCCTTCTGATGAACCATAAGTTTGAGTTCAAAGACCTCAAATACGAGGGAGAAAATACCCTTCAACGTATACTTATTAAAATTATTTTCCTCCTGACTCTGATGGGGGAACGCCTCCCCCCCCCCCGGCTGGATTCGCCACTGAAATGAGATCAAAATCAACATACGGCAAATAATGTTGAGGACAAATGAGTAATGGAGCTAGTTTCGACCATATGTTACCCAGGATCACTTGGATCGTTTTGTCAAGTTTCTGGCGGGTATTAGAGAATACACATAACATTTTAAAATTTGTTCTATACTGAATTTAATTATATTTTAACTACTACATTTTTAACACTATATTTGTACCATACTTTTTTGCACTATATCGACGAAATGTAGTAGTTAAAATATATTCCTTTCATAAAATATTGCTTAAAAACTTTATTATTAAAATATTGGCCAATACGATGTGTTTTATGGCAAAAAATAAAAAAATGGCAAAAAAGGAAAAATTGAAAATTTTTCGAAGTCCTAAAATTTCAAATAAAGTAGCACATTCGTGTGTGTGCTCACTAGAATGTACATACAAAACCTACAAATTAAAGAAAAAGTTTTTGCCCTACGATAATTTTGCATAAAATGGCGGGATGTTGAAGTTGTTTCAAAAATGCCGATTGTGGCAGTAAAAATTCAAATCTCTTTATGAAATTTCAATCACGTGTCTTTAGCATCAACATACACATTTCCTTCAATTTTCATGAAAATCCACCGATTATTTCGTTACTTATTGCATTTTTAGTAAAAAACGAAATTATATATTTTGTTTCTTTCATTTTAGGATTCATTTTTAAAGTATTTATACAGGAACAGTTCGATAGTTTATTCATTCACAAATATTTTGCATTTTTTCGTTTCTACGACCATTAGAAACGGAGATATTACAAAAGTAGTGTAGCGATGCACTAAAAATGCACCAAAAATTTTCATTTATGCAATTTTCTCGGGAAGCTCCACTCCAATTTTGCAAAAATTGTTGTTTAGACTTCGTCTGAACATTTGTGATGAAAAGAATTTTAAAAAATCCTACTTACCGATCACATCATAATTAAATTACATTTTCTTTCTTCTACAAAGCAGACAAATTTTTTGAATTCGAGGAATGTAAACTGTTATTTTATGTGCCATATTTCTGTCAACTAATCTCTTCTTAAACATTTTAAAACAAAATAATATCATAAAATATTTTAATTATTTTCCGACCACCTCTGCTCGTCAACGCCCTCTGTGTGGATCTAAGAGCAGCGGGGTCATAGAATTAACTTAAGGTGTCGCATTGCGCATCTGAGTGGAGAGGGAAAAGCGTCGACCAATCCTTTGTCGGTCAAAACTGTGTATCAAGATGGCGAGAAGAACGAACAAGACCAGGGACTAAAGCGCGTCGCGGTGCTACAACGAGATAAGGTGAAAAATGAAGTTTGCAATAAGTATTTGTGCAAAATAATTTCCCGAATGACCGCAATAAGCTTATTGGGCGATAAGCATTTGCGTTGTCTGTCCTCCGTCCTTTCTCTTTATGGAAGACCCTAATCTTCGCTATCTTATATTGCTTCGGGAAGACTCCGGTGCGGTAGAAATCGTTAAATAACTTTATCAATTTTGATTCAATAATTGGACAACTTGCTCGTATTATCTCATTCGTCACCCCATCGAATCCTGAACTCTTCCCTCTACTAAGTTGTTTTACAAACCCGTCAACTTCGATCTCTGTGGACTCTGGAATATCTTTTTCACCCACCACCATTCTTTCCCGTCTTCTTTTGTCCATCCCGTTGGTAACATATTTTCCAATATCTTCAATCCTGTTTCTCTCCAGCCCACTGTCTTACTCTCTCCGTCTTGCAACGTACTCCAAATATGCCTAGTCTTTACCTTTCCCCGAGCTACCAGGAATGGCACTCCCTATATATTCTTCCTTACACTCGTCATTTACTCTTCCCACGTTTCAAGCTTACACTCTTTTATTCTTCGCCTGTAAAAGCGCAGGGCTTTACGGTATTCGTCCTCCTCCATTTCCGTTGGCTGTCCTTTCCTCTTGGCTCGCTATAATTTTCTTCTTGCCCTTGATCGTTTCTTCTTCAGCTCCTCCATATCTTTCTTCCACCAAATTTTCCTCATAGTTTCCTTTGTCCTTCGCTTCGGTGAAACTACGCCGCTAGTCTCAAGATCATTAGTTGTATCGTGTCCACACAGACTTCCTGTTCCTTTCGCTCTCTCTCCAATCAATATCAGCTAGTTTTCCCTGAAACCGCTCTTTACTTATTTTCCTCAGATTCCTTGGTTCTATTGTTACCCATTATCCGTGTTGCGTCACCATCTTCAAGAATGTTATGGTCAGAAGTCACACCATTGCCTGTGCGATATCCTCAAGCATTTTCTCATTTCCTTTAGTCTTAATATCTCCCCACAAACTGAACCGTCCATTCCCATCAAGGCAGATGACAAGTTTCTCTGTTTTGTATGCATTTATTATTTGCTGCAACATTTCCATCTCCTGTTTACACTTTTTCTTACCTAGCAGATATCCACTCAACACTACTGTCTTCAGTTCCATTTCGCACCTTGCATGTCACAATGTGCGGCGTGCAAAATTATCGTATCTTCAATACCTCAAAGTCAGGTCTAAGTATTATCACCGCAGTCTCCTCAATACCTCCTCCTCAATACCTCGAACTCCTATTTTATTATGACACGATCTCCCTTTCGTGAGGTAGTTCTCCTGGAGACATGCTACGTCAATTGAATTTTCTTCCATAAACGGCATGTTTTCTCGAGATCCAAGTATCGATCTTTGGACATTTTGCTGCATAAATTCAATCTCCATATTCAGTTTTATTTTGTAGAATCTTTTGGACTGCAATGTACTCTGGGCAGGTGGTATCGTTGACTCTGTGGTTGCTTTTTAAACCTTTACATGAGAGTTCACACACTCGACATCCTCTCCCTTTGCCATACAGGCTTCATACCTGTGACCCACTTGCGCACAGTGGCCGCACGTATCTTCCTTCTGCCAGCAGCTATCCGCGGCATGCCTGTATCTGTGACATCGGATGCATCGCATACGAATATCACAGTCTGTATCTCTATAACTCTTCATCCCAACATATATCCTTCCTTTCTGCAGTAGGTTTCGGTGATACCTGAATCCCATTTCGATTATCGTCACACATGTGGTGTGTCTCTCCGTATACTTGCCACTAACCTCCCCTCCTTGGTGAAATCTTCCTTATTGCCCATCTCTCTTAGTTTTTGATCAAGTATTCTCTCAATAATGTTTCCCTCATTGCTCCTTATTCCATGTATAGAGAGCCTTGGTTTCATAACCCTTGATCTTTGTGCCGGTACCCCATCCTCACTCCTTAGCGCCATATCTAACTTTTGAATTTCCCTCTCTGATTCTCCAATGACAATCAGTTTTTTTATTTCTGCTCTCCCTTATGCCACGTATATTTACCACGAGATCTTTGCGTATCACTATATTTTCTACAGCCTCCTTAACTGAAAAGTCTTTCCCACCCTCACGCACTGTCGTCTCCACTATCCGGACGTTCTTCTCTCTCCTTAATTGCTGTTGTTTGAGTACCTCCGAGTAGATTTTCTCTCCCTCGTCACAAGTTTCCAGGGTCTCTATTATTTTCTGCCCTGTCTCCCCTACTTCTACTAGTATGCGTTCCTCGCGTTGATCACTGACAGAATTTTCCTGGTCCTTCTCCAGTCCCTTCTCGAACTCTTTCAATCTCCTGCACATCATTCCCTCCCATGTCGTATGTATTTCGTGCATCCGCCGTTGTATATTATTCCATCGTTCGTCAATTACATTCACCACCCTTTCCTCAATTTTCTCTATAGTCCGGACATCGATTATTCTAAGATGTGCTCCTTCCAAGTTTTTCCTAAAGCTGTCATTTGAGTCAAAGCATTATTTAAACTTTCCAGTTCCTCTAACATCTCCTTCGACTGTTCATTCTCCTTTTTCGTTTGAACAATCACTCGCCACAAATCCTGAACTCCGCCACGCACCTGTTGTTGTAACTTCCCTGTTAATTTCCTGAATTTATCTCCAACAAATATCTCTTGCAGCATCTTGTAAGTGTGACTGTCCCATACGTGGTGTCCCTTTCCCTCGAGTTGTTAACTCTCTCTGTACAGTCTTGTCCTTCTGGCCATCCTCTCCTCGTCATCTTTAGTCGTGATTTACTCACTCGTACAACTTCCTCCCCTTGGCGATGTAACAGCACTTACAATATCAAGCACTTTGCCCTGTTTCTGTACACCCTCCAGTATTTTATCATGCCTGATGTACGCTTCGCAGAAAAGAACGGTAGATGGTTTCGACCAGAACCACCAAAAGCGGAGTTTTTGACAGGGCACGGTGATTTCCAAAGCTATTTGCGGCGTTTAGGACTGATCAACGACGGGACATGTGACTGTGGAATGGAAGAAGAGACAAGGGATCATGGTTTTTGGGAGTATTCTCTTTACGGACCGGAAAGGGCGGAGTACATACGTCAAATGAGGACCGAAGGTATTGTGAGAGAATTAGGGAAGGCAATGATCGATACAGAGATGAAATATTATAAATTGAAAAGGTATATAACCAGCATTAAAGAAATAAAGGATGCGATGAAATGGTAGACGAATGAATACCAGCCTTCTCCCTGTAGATAGGGATGGGATCATATGGGTGATAATGCTGCATAGTATCGAGATGATGGCAAAGGACAAAACGGAAATAACGAATGAGGGACAGCGAACATGACTAGGCAAGATGAAAAATGAGAAGAAAGAAAAAGAGACCAAGAAGGAAATTGTCGTGGAATGTCGGAAGAGGCAGACACTACACAAAATAAATTAATGTAATAAATAAATATAGTATTTGTTTAATTAATACCAATTTTAAATGATAAACCCACATATTTTATACTATATTTCGTACTTACAAGTAACGGGATTTATTTTACTGTGACCACTTGACCACAAATTCATCCACTGTTTATGAAAGTTTCGTCTTTGGGGAAAGACAAATATTCAACAGTGTTAGTGCTTTGTGTACTACCAGAGTAATTACGGCAGTTCGTTACACAACAAGACGGCATTATGAAACTAATCGCTCCACAGATTAAATTATTAATGAACGAATCATTCTCCTCCACGACAAATCCAATTTAAATGACGAGTGCTCGAACCTCGTGTCAAGTGGTATTTTTTGGCTGACGTTTGATTGGCTTGCAATGCACATCCTCGGGAACGCAACTCCTTACGATAGTTCCACCAAGAGCTGGGTCATCAAATACAAATGAAAACTATCGAATATTTAATTTGCTTAATTTAGCGACAAAGCTAAGTTTGATAGTCTGAAATATTCAGTAGGGATAGAACCAGAGGCGGAATTATTTAATTCAATTTTTATCGAGAACGAATGTCCGCCTTAGCTATCATAAAACCAATTATCCGACATGATCCACACAAATGCATAAAATTCAAATTTATTCAGCGTTCGTATTAAAGAAAATGTAGAGAGAAAGGAANAATACAGTACTTTATAAAATTGTCAAAAAATGTCATTATACTGGGGGGGGGGGGGAGAAGTTGTTTCTAGTAGTTGGGGGAAAAAGTCAGAAGACAGGAATTTCCCTGACTTCCCTTCCTTTAATTCAAACCCTGAATTTATTACTAACTAGCGAATAATATAGTATGAAAAGCGTGCAGTAATAATAGAGGAATACTGAAAACAAAAACTTTGTTCAAATTATGGGAAAGGTATATGTTCCCTCAAAACCTATCTCTAGCTTATTTAAGAAGGAAAAGTAATCACCACCATCGTAATCGTTTTGCCGAATAATATTTTTCAGGATGTTGGGACCGATGTTGATGGTGAATGCGTAATTTCTCATCCTGCGCTACGTGGTATGTGTTGTGAAAATACACGTAAATAAGTGATAGTCGTAGGTTTCTCGTATATGGCGGAAGTGTAGAGAGGAATTTAACGTAGACGTAATAAATTGTCAGTATTTCCATGTAATGGTTGTTGTACCATTATCTTCTTAACAGCTGTCTATAGTTGGGTCAAATGGAAATACCATGATTCATCTTTCTTTGGTCTTCTGAACGAAGTTACTACTGTTGCTCGTGAGTGTTGGAGAACTTCTCAAAATGAGTGCCAGAATTTGACGTATTTCACGCATTTCCGTGAAAACGTGGTTTTCGTGTAGTGAGCCAACTGTCCGGCTAGATACTATATTGCAACGTTCCCCCATGCATTCATTTGATCTACAAAACTACACCCCATTGTACAATTCTCTATTTGTTTTATAGTGTATTTATAAATATAAATATATAGTGTGCATATATACTACACACACTATATATATGTGCTATATATTTGTTTATATATACACATTCACATGTATATACACACTTACTATTAAAATTTATATACCTGTGAACTTTGTATTCACTGGATTTGAAGAATTCTTCTTGTTCTCCATCTAAATGACTTAATAAATTCTGTCAATCAGTAGTCCAATCAATTTTATTTTTATTTCTGTCAATGTCAGTTAAAAATCAAAAGAGGATAGTTAGGCAGTCATCACTGTTTGAGCTTTTCTTTGTATTCTTGTTAATTTTAGTTGTATTGGGTTAATTAAATTAATTTCTCTTGGGTGGAATTGTTTTCGTGTTATATTCTGAGTATATATATCAAATTTTATTTAGTCCTACAAATTTTGTTCATGTGTATTATCATAACTTTTTGGTATAGTCTGAATTGTATAGCTCCCTGAAATGGCTAATTATTAAAATATTTCCATGAATTTTAAGTAATAACTTTTTTCTGTCATGGAAAGAACTTATGAAGTGTTTGTCATGATTCTTCAAAGTTAATTTGTTCTTTGTTGTATATTCATTGAAAAGAGAAATTGAAAAAATTGTTTAGGAAATTATTAACAGTTACAAATAACAATGGAAAGTTCCTGCAATTATTCTTGATACCTCTGCTACTCTTGAATTTTCTTCTACTGTGGACTATTTGTTTTCAGGATGGATGCAACTGTATCTCCTGGAGATACTATTCCTGAGAGGCGAACAAAAAGTTGGAGGAGGGAACATCAAGAAACATGTAGAAGATATTTAAGTTGCCAAAATAGCACTCAAAAAGTATCATGTGCTGTTGCTTTGGACAACTCTGCAGAAAGACCTGAAACTGCGAGTTTGTTAGAAAACGATGACAGTTTTAAAGGAACATTAAACAGTGGTATAAAATGTATTCCGTGCTGTGATATTGATGTAACTGAAAGTGCAGATGCTTACACGAAAAAAGGGGAACTGTGGAGACATGAAAACTTTAGTACAGTGAAAAATACAGATCAGAAGGTAGATCACAACTGTGACGCAAAGTTGAGTAAGTCATTTCCTGATGAAAATGGAGAAATACCACCAAGAACTCTGTCTCTTGACTGTGATGATGTGAATGTAGAAGGAAACTCAAGTTATATAAATGTTAGTGGGAAAGGGAATTTTGATGATATTTTTTATAAAGAAGTGCAAGTTAGTAGATTAAATGTAGCTATCAGTGAAAAACAATATAAAATAAAGAATTTGGAGGGGTGTAAATTATCAAGTGAATTGAAGGATAAATTGCCGAATACCTTTATAGATTCTGCTGTGTTGAAAGTGGTTCCCAAGTTTGATGTTAACTCATCCACATACCAGCAAATACTTGCACATAATGATGATAAAGTGAACAATCCTTGCAGTGGCAAGAGTGAAGGAAGCAGACAAAATTTTATGCAGGGTATTTCTAAGGATTCAAAGAAAGCAAATTATTTTGTTCCAGGAAGTATTTATTCAAAGTTAAAAAACATTTCTGATGAGAAAGGTGATGGTGAAAACATGAAAGCTTGCAGAAGTTTTGAAAAAGACAAAAACAAACCTGATTGTAAGATTTCTTCCAGGGATGTCTCAGGAATTAAAGTCACCACTTATTGTAGTGGAACTACAGACCTGTTACCTAAAGATAAAAAAATGAGAGAACAGTTTGTGTCCACAGACAATTCCTGGACGTTAAAAAATGCAGAAAATACTACTCTTGAAAATTCAAATGAGTACGTAGAAAACTTCGTAATACCTGACATTCTTAAAGACATAAGGGATAGTACTTTCAAAGAAACCAGAGTGGTACCTCTGGATGGCTTTCTTAATTGTTGTGATTTAACAGAATTTTCTATAAATGGTGACCTTATTGGCTTGTTTGTGGGTTCTGGAGGGAAAATCCATGTTGTAGTACCAAACAGAAAATTTAAAATTGAAGATAAACTATCGAAGTGTCCTAGTGATCCAGAATATCAAGAAAAGGTAGGAGACTGATATGTACATTTTTTTTTTCTCATTTTGTATCCTGAAGTATAGTCTTTGCTTAAGATAGAAAAAATGCAACTCAGATACCAGAGTAGTCCAAATCTATTGCGAAGAACCCTTTTCAATTGTTCGGAATTAATGTGGATGTACATGTGCAACCCATCTCCCTCAAAAGAAATTCTCGAAAATTTCTTGTTCCATATAAATTAATGTAAAATTGACCATTAATATTGTATTGTAACACGATGACTCATTTTTCTTGTCTGAGGTACATGAATAAAACAGTTTAAATCACATTTTTTGAGACGTTCTTTTACTGAGATGACCACTCTCCAAGGAACAGAAGAACATAATTTCTATCTTTGTCGAAGACTATACCATTGCTTATTGTAATATCTGCTTTTTGTGGGTGAAGGAATTTCTTAGTACCCTAATATTTTCTGTTCTTTGTTCTAAAAGTATTCATGTAAATAAAACTCTACCCCCAGACTTAACTTTAAAATCTTAAATTAATGTTTCAGTGGTAATTGACTTTAAAAAAACTATTTTGTCATTCCAAATCTCAATCTTATAGCAAGTCGTATTGCTTGGCAATCAAGGCAAAAAATTTTATCCTCTAATTATTTTTAGTGCTGTTGTGTGAATAATCCAAGGCTGTGAATAGGGAATATTTATTTTTGGATGCTATATATGCTTGTTATAATTGAGAGGCATTTCATTTCAACATGACTGGAATATTACTTTAAAAACCATATAAATTTCTTGAGGTTTTACCTGGAAAGTGTGGTTCGTATTTTCTATTTCCAAGTTAGATCATTTCTCCAAAATTTTAAATATTTTCAAAAGTTGTGCCGTCTAGATGTACTAAAGAATGCAAATTTTTTTATACTTTTCTTAAAATGTTTTTACATACATTTTCCTTTTTATTAGTTTTATTTTCCGAAGAAATTCCCAATATTTCCCTCTAACACAAAATTTGCATGTAAAATATTTCCAGATACATACATCTTGTTGGATAATTTCTGAAGAATCCAAATTTGATTCTAACTGTTTTATAAGAGATTTCCTGTGGAGGGAAATTTTTAAAAATTGTTTTTCTTCAACCCTAATTATCTCAAAACATGCCTCTCACTGTTAACGATTCGCACCTTTCAAGAAACATTAACGTGAGTGCTAATTCATAAATTGTTGAGGACACTCATTTAAAATTTCAATTGCTGATACATTTTAAGTCATTGTTGCTGATGCAGTCATAAATTATATTACTAAATGACACATTAATACCTTTAAGTCTGCACTGTCTACAATATATCATGCACTACTGACGTTATAGCACTTGGAAATAAATCGTGAGAGGCAATGCTAGAAAGAAATAGCTGCCATCAAACACAAAAAGAAAGAGATACTGTACTACCTATTGTACAATATGGACTACACTTAAATCAGACACCCCTTTCTTTAACTAATAAGCTTTGGATACAATAGAAACAGATAATTTAGTTATTGAGTTACAGAGTGACTAAAGTGTGTGGGAAGTTTAGTTTGTCTTCCATATCTGGTGGTGGTAGATTTATTTACATTGGGTAGATTACAATTATTAGAGATATCAATAATATTTTGATCATTACTGGTTTACTGCCTATTGACTGTCTCTTGTCGTTGATATCCCCAATTCATTTCATGTAACCTGTCATTTATTTCTGATAATTGTGGTTTACTTAAGATTTATAGAAATGCGACTTATGCTCTAAGATTCTCCTACTTCATAATATAGCCTTAGAAATTCATTAAATACTATTGCAATTTTTGTTACTGTTGATCGACATTCGGTGGCTGTAGTGCATTTCTATATAACATTTTTTATATGCTTGTTTTATACTTAGCTTATATTTAATTAATGAATACTGCCTCTTCATGACTTGAATTTTTAGATAGGGTAATATATCTTTTACTTTCATTCCAAAGGTCATTTGATGAAGGAGTATCACATGAAATTAGTGTTATTTCTATACACCACATTAGGTACCAGAATTTCATCGGACTGCCTATGTTTTTCAATACATTTCATCAGAATTTGCTTTTTTCATAAGTTTCCATCTCTCTTCTGAACTTTTCTTTTGTTGTATTGATTTATCATCGGCAATGAGTTGACTTACTAGCTTGAGCACATAGTTCCTTTTTCAAAATAATGTGATAGATCTTTACTTTTAGCTCTTGATGCAATTGCTATCAAGTTTTTTCTCAGGTTTATATTTCACCATAGTGTCATATTACTTATAAATCCATGATTAAACTTTCTCAAAATGTCATCCTGCAATTGACTCTTTGAATTAATTTTTATGTTCTTATGGAACACTAACCAATTTGTCAGATATAATCTTTTTTGAAAATCACTCGACAATATAAAATTTCACCATCTCTAGTGTTAATCTTTTTGAGTTACGTAACATTTATGCTTGAAACCCTAATTACTAGCTTTAATTTTTCTCTTTTTTAGATTGAGTTCTATAAAGTAGTTAACTCGGTCTTGATTGTCACATTACATTGCACTCCAGTTTCACTTAAACAGTACATTGCATTCAAGCTTCACTTAGTATTTCCTTTTCATCAATCAAAACATTTTGGAACTAACATGTCTCCGAATCACTTTAATTGTTAGGAGAAATTATGTATGTACTTACTCTCTAGCGAAATGGTTGTTTCTCCGACAATTGAAGAATACTTTTCCAAATTGTGGGAAATCACATCAATTTTGAAAAATTGTGGGAAATCACATCAATTTTGAAAAATTGTGGGAAATCACATCGATTTTGAGAACTAACTCACCTGTAACATGCTTTGCGATTCAGCTGCTGGTCGATGTGGCTGTTTACGTGATCGTGTAGCCTTTCACCGAACTGTTCATCTGTTGCGCTGGTCCAATTTTTGTGGCCCTCAGCAGCGTTGCTGTTGTACGTTGCTGACTTGTTTACATTAAGGCCCCCCTCGCATGGAGGCCGCGATTGCGAGCGCGTGCTACTGACATTATAAAATGTAGTTGAGAGCGTAAACATGACAACGCGCAATCTCGTCCAATGAGCAACGATTCCTCGCGCAAACGCGCAATGGACGCTGGGTTGGAAGTATCTGATACCTTAGTATGACCGTACCGCACGCAATCGCATGATTTTCTTTCCATCACTTCATTGTTGAACAGGAAACATTACTTCTCCTGTTGGACCGCTGCGCGCGCCACCTACACTGACTGTGCTTGACACTGACGGCGCTTTATTCAACCTGCCTTTTGGCTTCGCGTATCTTTTGTTGTAACGTGTGTCATCATCAGAGACAGATTTATAAGTTTGGCGCCCCTAGACATAGGTAAATACAGCGCCCTTTGAGAGCAGATTTTATGTACATATATTTTAATTATTTATATAATATACAAATAAAATTTTAATTGTTTTTTGTTTATTTATTATTCTTATTATAACGTAAAAATAGAATAAATAATATAACTATCAAAAAACCTTAAATAAAACTATCTAAAATTATTTATGCCTTCGTTTTAAATTCGTAGGGAACCTTTGCTGATCCAACGAAAATCTTGAAAATTATATTTTAGGGAACATCGAGAAAAGCAACACGCATTTAGAAAAGAAACTTTATTCCAAGTGTTATAATTTTTCCGCTATTTTCTTTGGCGCCCCAAAAATATTGCCCATGCCGAAATTCGCCTCTGGGTGTCATTATTTGTATTTTACGATATGACGAATTGCGACAAGTGTGAGTTCGTTTGTACCGAGTACCGCTGTATATTTAAGTTTCACTCTTCAATTTATTTGGATTCTCATGTAAGATTTCACAGTTTGGCCTAACATTGATGGTATTTCCATGCCAAACCAAACCTGATACACCGAACTTCTGAATACATGCATTTCATTATATTTACAGCAGTTTATAAGAACAGTTAACGAAACTTTTAACAATTGTTTCAAATGTTTACGGAAGTGTCAGCGCCGTTGCAACGACGCGAGAGTGAGACTGTTCAAAAGGGAACTCTACGCGACTGTGTGTGTTTTTAGCGGAACTGTTAGCACTGTTGCAACGAAACGATGGAGAGACTGTGCCAAGTGGAGCTCTGGAGCTCCACGGACAGTTCCAGTTGCAACGACCCACCTCTAGATGTTATACAACGCATCGTTGTCATAGCAACTTCTTGCGGGGGCTATTGGAGCGTGGACAGTGGACGATGACTCAACACCTACCCCTTATTTCCTCCTTTAAGCAGATATTATGTTTTACTGGCCGCAAATGTCATGACGACTACATCCACTCCGTCTACAATCACCGATTCCTTCTGAAACTGCCTCGTTGTTGTTACAATGATGGCAGTGCGAAAGGTTACTTTCATCAACCTTTAGTCAGTCTAATGTCAAGCATTGTTTTATTTATATTTCTGATAAGTGTGCTTATTTGTTATTTTTGCAATGACGAGACTTTACTTTTTGAAGAACGATTTATGAATTATCGATAATTTTCTATTATGAAATTTACTTATTTATTTTTATAAACCTTTACCTGATATGATGTTTGTTTCTCATCTGCTAAAGAAATTTTTCCGTGCATGTTAATGGTTGGTAAAAAATCAGGGAAAATTCAGGGAATTTTGAAATGAAGGATCACCTGTCTTGTAAGGAGTCAAAATGCCAAATGAAACCAAAATTTTTGCTTCCCTCACAGGCACTAGTATGCAAGAACAAAATTGTTCACAAAATTATAAGATACATTTCCTATACCTGTCCGGTTCTTGTAAAAAAAATTCTCATTTTGAATACTTCTAAAGCTAGTGTGTACATTAGCACAATGATGATACACGATAATGATCACCATAAAAACAATGCAATGTAAACTTACAATTAATATCGCCGCGCGCTCGTAAAGTTCTTCTAGCTTTTGTGCTTGTTTCCAGTCGGATATAATTGATCGTGACGTTACCAAGTGAAATTTCAGAAGCCATGGCTTGAAGTCGCGATCAAGTCAGACCTAGGTGAAACTTCGTTTTAGCAATCGAATAGACACCATGGCTCAAACCGAAGTTTCGACACCGTTGCTCGAGACCGTGGTCTAGGTATCGTCTTCGTCACCAGGAGACTTTCTTCTTCCTGCAGGCCGATTCTCGTTCCGCGTAGAGATTTTCCAACGGCGTAGAAATGGAGTCTACGTTGATTCTCGTTCATTTTTCTACGGAGTAGAAGAGTACATGTGGTACAACGTGTGACAACACCGCAACGTGTCTTCCTGCATTGAGAGCGGACACTTTATTTTGTTTACCAAATTGAGAAACATACTTTACATCCATTTACGTACAAGGTTAAAATTAAATTTTTACATCACACTTTTCCACGTATTATTCAGTTTTTGAAACTATTAACAGATTCCGTTCTCGCTGTTTATTGCAATGGGCAATCAATTATTTGTTCATAGTCGAATATGTAGATGTTAACCTACGAAATTGCTGGTCATTCAAATCTACAATGGTAAACAGATGATTGTACTTTTATGCAATTCAATGCAATATATAAATTACAGTGTTTAGGGGAACAATTTTTCGCTTTCTATCTTGATTTCTCTCTTTCTATCATGTTTCCCAATAAAATAATAAAATGATATGAATCTGAATGAATTAATCAAATGTTAAATGACCATAAATGATTCTTCGAAATATATATTAGAAATAACAATCCTATAGTAGAAATATACTAGGAATAGAAACCCTATTTTTATAAGTAAAAATTAAATTTAAATTATTAATAAAAGTGTGGGGGGGGAGTTGGGGTGTTATTTAATTAGTATCTGTGTTCTTAAAGAATTTGACAGTATCGTAGATTCTTCAGAAGAATTCGGTTTAACATTGTTTGAAATGTAATGCCTAAGTTAGCAAAAGAATGAGATAACAGAGAATAAACAATACATCAACAAGCACATAACCTTAAAACACAACGAAAATACCGCCATAGCACAATGCGAAATACGAGTTTTCCACGTAGAGAACTCGTTTACTGCAGCACGAGAGGCGTATAAAAGTTCTCTACGTTTTTCTCTACGATGGAGAATAGGAATCACTTCTCTACGGTAGGTCGTCGAGAAGTATCGATCTCTACGTAGACAACGGAACGAGAATCGGCCTGCTGGAAGGGGTCTGGGAAAACTCAGAAAATATTTCTCTTTCGGAACGTTGTGGAGACAATCTTCAGAGGCGAAGACAGACCACCTCTAGTAATAAGTGGTATGACGAAAAAACTAATAATTTAATGAGCGGAAAACCTGTTACTGACGCTTATCTAATTATTACAAAGCTTGAGTGATAACTCATTATGCTCAGGTCCCTTAAGTGAGTTATTGACCTTATTCTGAGTCTCTTAAATTGCGGTTCCGTCTCTCATTCAACATAACATAATTAATCTTACTCTGAGTTATTGCTCGATTACCAGTATGTCATTACATTTTTTAATAAAATTTTAATTATTTTTATGATTACTGTGTTGGAATATACTCTTATTTTATGAAAATTCTATTCAAACTCGGCCACATAACGACAGAGCATAAGCGGTACACAATGATTTGTACAGTACTCATTTAAAACGCAATAAACGATATTTAATAGATTTTCCATCTTGAGTCCCGTCTCTTCTGCAAACTGGAAGCGCAAAATGGAAAAAAGTCCCAGTCAAAAATATTGACTCAAAAAAACGTAGTTTTTATGTCATTGTTTGACGACATAACGGAATACATTTCGTCTCAAAAACAAAAAGTATCAAATAGGTTACTTAAAATTGATTTTCAACATTTAACATCATATCAATAGTCTTATTTCAGTTATAATTAACAAAGCGATGGAAATATTTTTTTAAAGTTTAGAATGTATATATTTCTACCCCATCATATGCGTAGAGTAATTGATAAATCGTTAACGATTTTGAACCCACTTTTCATTAAATTTGAAGTATATTCCAAAACTGTAATACAAAAATTAACATTTATTAAAAAACGTAATGACATACTGGTCGTCTTGGCTCAAGAGTAAGATCTGGTGGTGTCCGCAAAGTTCCGGAAGGAATTTTTTTCCCGAGTTTCCTCCAACCCCTGCAAAGTAGAAAAAGGTTTGCTGTCCGCAAAGGGTCGGACACCAACCAGGCAGTGTGGGCTAGTACAATTACAATTTGCTGATAATAAACATAATTGATCGGTAAAAATCGTTGAATATGTCCATAATTATGGAATAAGAGTTCAAATCAGTTCATTTACGTATTTTTCTCAAATATCGTTTAAATAAATGTCGAAAATTGTTCCCTTCATGTAAATGATGTCGACGCCTTCATGTAAGTGATGTGAAAAGAACCTGAAGAGATTTTTTGCACATTAAGTAGTGTGCAAACAATTTTAGGAGTGAAAAACATAGAGCAAACAGTTCCAGATGACACGACCAACAATATATGCCAACATTTGAAATTGGTTAATTGTTCACATGTACGAGTACATGCCTCAGATTAATATGTCGTGCGTGCGCTTCCTATCGAATATCTGTCGAATGATTCCAATGATTTCAATGCTTGTGGTTATGTAAATCATATAATTCTTATTTATGAGTGAAAATCGTGGAATATTTCCCTAATTTTAGAATGTGGAATTAAATATTTTTTTAAAAATTCCATATTCATTAAATTTTAATTTTATACTTGATTTAAGTTAGTTAACCAACGAGAGTTCAGAAGCCCTATTCTGTAACACTCGATTGGACTCGTACCGATTCGGTTTGACCGAAGTGACGTCACTTTTCGGCGCAGAGCTGAACCATGGTATTCTGTAAGCAACCGAGGGATTTTTTCCTTCGGTTCGCCGGCCGAATCGTAGGTCAATTTACCGAAGCCTATATGGTCTCGGAAGAACCGATTCCCTTCGATTGTGCATTCTGCGCGATTCGATGTTAGGCTAGTCCGTCGCATATTCTTGGCGGTGTATGTAATTGTTTTTTGTTTTTTTTTGGTGGGGCTTTAGGGCTCGTCAACATCAAAGGTCATTAGAGCCCTTAAAACTTGTACAGGAAGGGAAAACGCAGTTACGCACTAGGGAGAGCCAACATGACTCTCCCCGCGTGTGGGACTCGCCGAATGACTCAGCCATACCCACTAAAAACCCTCCTGAATTACAACTCAAAACTCAAATCCACACATATCTCACTGAAACATTACTAAAACATTATAAAAAAAAGAAGAGGAAAGAAGAAAATGAAAGATACCCTAGCCCTAATAGCGTCGGGATCGAAAAGAACAAGAGGTGACCAAGGAAGGTCAGAAAAGAGAAAGGAAGGAGCATGGCACAAGCAAGTGGAAGCAATGCCAGACTCAGCTCGGGGCCCCGTGTTTGCCAAACACGTACTTACTAGATGTAAGCCCCCTGGGGGGTATGTAATTGTGAATGTTATATTTCTCGAATGTGGTAGAGTCGAAATGAACGTTCATTCCTGTGATGAATTATTTTTAATCAGCTAATAAAACATGACATTTCTTTCCATTGCCTTAGACCTATGTTTGATACTGCATTTTTGCGCAAAAAATGACTACAAATACCCGAGAGGTTTAATAAAACAAATTGGATTTAATCACATTACCTTCCAATTTCATTCCTGGAAATATTCAATTATAGGACGTGATGAAAGGTACAGTGATGTAATGCAACGCATACAATGTTTTAAGACAGTGTTTTACTTGAAGTGCTACAAAAATATCAATGCAATAAATTAAGTCAAAACTGCTTTATGATAAATTTTCTTGTGTTGAATTATGATGATTAAAAATTATTTTAAGAGTTGTTTGTAGGAGCTTAATTGAGGTACAGAATTTTTCACTCCAAGGGTTATAAATTCAAGGAGATGTCAGTAGGGAAAATGTAACAGGTTTAGGAAGATAAAAATACAATAAGACAAGTGTCTGACTCACTCTAACTATCCATCATTAACACCAATTTTATTTTTATCCATCTTGACAGTATGCATTCTAATAACAAAAGGAAACGTCGTCAGTGGTGGAAATCATACTTGCACCACTTATCCCATTACCAACTAATTATGATTGTAGTAAAAAGCGAGTTAAGATATACCTCATTATTCCATCTGATAGATTTTACAATGGAGAATACAGGTATGATCTTAATTGAAAATTAATAAGAAGTAGTAATTACACCACTTTCCCTTACACTACCTCATATTTTATTGGATTTAAAGATTCTTCACCATCACTAGAATAATGCTACAAATAGAAACTATAGAATAAATTAATACATTAAGGGGATAAATAAGAAATGTTTTCATTTGGGGACTTTTTTATTGACACCGAGTAAACACACACAATAATTCATTCAACTTGCACATTACAAAAGAATTACAGAATCACCAAATCACAGTAAAAATTAACGTGGAAAATCAAATACAATTTACTCAACATAAAACACGCTCTCTCAATTACATTAAGTTTAATTCATTAACACTCCAGTGGTCGTGCAGTTTGGTGGAACGCCATTGGTCGCAAAGAGCACGATGGTGCTCAATCAATTTTTTTTGCCAAATAAAGGTTTTTCTTTAAGTTTAATAATAAGTTTATTATTCATTAATAATTTCCTTTTCACTACTGTCAAGTTTTTGAGTCACAGATAATACTTTCACAATCTTTATCAGTTTCTCTCAACCTCTGTTTAATTTGTTCTGTCATTTTCAGGCATTTATTTATTTACATTTTCTTTTCTGCAACCCAGTTACTCGACCATTTGGCCACTGTCTCAGTTTTATTTACTTTGTCTCTGGTTTCTCTCTTTCTTATTTTATCTTCTTTTCCTTTTGCTCCATAGATCATAGGTACCGGTGTATTTGGTACCTACGATCTTTTTTTCTCTTTATTGCCTATTTTGACTTCTTTCGGTTAGCCGTCTTAACTACTCTGGTTAAGCCATTACCTACCCCACCACTTGGCAATCACTATCTAGCTGTTTTGATTATTGCCTTTCGTATTAACAGTACCTGTGTAACGTACTCTTCAAATTTATGGTATATGTCTTGTTTTTCTGTATACTTCAGTCTGTTGTAGAATATACTTCGTGTTTCTTTAATTCTTTTAACCAACTTGCTGTATGTGTCAACATATCTACATATATGGATCTCATGGTCAACTGTGTCCTCATCGTCATTACACGTACATTCTTTGTTTTTAACATCAAAATTTTACCACGTAACAAATACTTTTAAGGTAACAATTACCTCAAATTTATTATACACTATATATAGTAGATTTTGTCATAAATATTTTTGTATTATTTTGCGATGTGTGTTGAAAAATTTTCCTTGTCACAAAAAATTGCAGATCACATTCATCTTATAACCACATCTTCTTTAGACTTGTAAGACGTAAACTAACATATGTTATTTTAATATCAGTGTGGGTTTTTTGAAAATATTTGACTTTTTTACTAACAATAATGAATTTTTTTTTAGTATTTAAATGTTTTACTTTACCGCAGAAGGAAAACTAAGTTAGTCTGGGCACTCTTATAAGTAAGTTTTATTCTTTATATATAAAAGTTTGAAGGTCATAGTTTAAAAATTGACACAAGGGATGTTTCAAGTACTGTAAGTTGCTGCGAAAACTAATTTTCAGATAAATGAGGCTCTTCTTCAGCCATGGTGCAAGTCAGCACTTTCTTCTTGTTCAGACCCAGCAAAAGTAAATTTCTTTTCAATATTTTTCTTGCATGCTAGAGGTTTTTTGCTGGGCATTTTTCTTCCAGGCTTATTAGGCCTTATTCTATTCATGTTTAAATTGATTTGTCTTTGAATAGTATAAAATAAATATATTAACAAAACAAGTATCCTACCAAAATAACTTGGGAAAACATGACCTAAGCTAAAACATCTTTACTTACTAACACCGTGGCCACGACGGGGACTTCCTGATTATATTATATTACTAATAATAATTAATCTTGGAATCAGTGTGTTCAACAGACATCAGGCATCAACTAATTGTGAATCGACAAGTTAAATAATATTCTATATTGTTACCTAACAAATTGTGGGGACTCGTCCGGGAGAAACATTGGAATGAAATTGACGAAGGATCCTTGTCATTGAAACAACACTGAAGATCTGAACGCATGCTTCCGCGGCCGGAGTCAACATATACGTGTTTTTTTTCGGGATAGCCCGGGCCTCAGTAGTTAGAACTGCCGACATTTCGATCATCTTGCATGCCTTCTTCAGGGCAATATCAGAGTCGAACAGACCTAAGTCCTATCCTATCGTTCTGCGAGGTGGAATGAGTCACGCGTCGGTCATATAACTTCTCGGAAAGCATTTCTTTCTGATTGCGTTGAGAGGTGCGGGGCAGTGCTTGGGTCACTTGGCGCTTGGCACCCGTACGGTGTGCACTTGACACCGCTCAGCCAGCCAGAATGCAAGGGCCCACGCCATCACTCCACATCCCACATAAAATTGCCACTTGCCCGTCGCTATTCTGAGTGTCCTTTGCTCAGGCAGTGCAAGGTACCCATTCACCAATCAACCCATAGCACATCAGTGCTCAATGACAACCTCTCTCTTTCGCAGCTAACCTCTCTCTTAGAGCAATTCGATCTCAGCACTATCGTAGCAGAAGGAAAACCAATTATAGCGGTCTTAAAGACCAAAAATGACTTGCTCACAAAGGCCTTTACCGTCCTTGAAATTATTTCACCCTACCTCTAATGAACCAACCTCCCTTCTTCCCTGAAAATATTAAACTTCTGTTCATGGAACTGCCGCTGTGCAGTTACCGAAAAGAAAACTATTTTAAAATTCCTCAACGACTAAAGCATACACATCTTCCTCATGCAGGAAACACGGCTGGCCCCATCCACCGAGGATAATTTTTTGAAAAATTGATCCACTTCAGACTCTTGAACATCCTCGAATCAACTGACCTACTTCCGTCTCTATTCAGCTTCCGCGAAAATCGTTCCGCCTCACTGCCAACACTCCGTCTTTCCCAACACTTAGCCCCCACCCTCACCATACGCCGCTCTGTTCCTGCTATCGTCTTCGAATTTTTCCTCGCTTTTAGCTCTGTACAGCATGATCACCCCTGACCCCCCGACATTCATGGAACTTATCCACAGTTACTTAGACCACCGTCTTCTCGGACCGGTTTCAGACCTCATGCTCCATCATTAGAAAAATCTCAGCAGGAATCTCACAACGACGAGAGTGGACTCCCGACACTTTTCTCTATGACTTGCCCAATCCCATCACACACACATCACCAGATTCGTACTCGTAGACATTCCGTTCGTGGCAAGTGCCAAAAAGCTGTGCGCAGCCATAGAGAGACTGCAAGCTGTCACTGACCAGCTCACGGCCTGGAGTGATTCAATGGGCTCAAGCCAAATGCCGCTAAAACTCAAACCATCATCTCCAGGCAACGCACAACAGTTGCTTCAGGAACTTGCCAAACATTACGGTAGAAACCACCACCACCCAATAGCAAACTACCATTAACTACCTTGACCTCAAGCTAGGTAGACATCTAACCTAGAAGGCACACGTTCAAGACCTTAGCAAATTCCTAAATCATCACATAGCCAGGTTCCTACCGCTCCTACGAAGCAAGGCAATCAAAACGAAGACTAGGCTTAGAATTTACAATACCTGCTTAAAGAGTCTCGCTCTTCATGGCTGCGAAACGTGGGCCACAGCGACGAAATCTTCGCTCCATACCCGCACCCTCCCCTGAGGATTGAAAATCGGGTACTCAGGTTGGCAGTCCGCGCCGCGTGGCACAACGTACACCGAGATCCGGACGGCCACGAAGGTGTACTCGATATACCTCGAGATTCACAGTCGAGCCCCAGGCGCAATTCGCGTAGCTTCCGAATTAGCGTTACGAAATCTTTTCTACCATTTCTCCCACCACCTGCTCCGACTTTGTCCTTCAGAGTGAAACTAGTACCCCAGCGATATATTCAAACTCCCTTCCCCCCTCAAATCTCCCTATTTCTACCATAATACTGCCCTATTTCATCGTGTACTCCTCATAGTCATCCTACCTACGACTCTTTCACAGTCAGTGAATATATTCTCATCATAATGCTCGTCTTTATTCTCATCACACTAGTTTTATCTATTATTATTATTATTGGTCAATTCCTCTCATTGTCATGTACGTACGTGGACACCTTACTGTTTATCATCTCTATTGCAGTTCGCACTCGCTTGTCCTTTTGGTCTTGTACTGTGTATATTGTATTTTCAGTTTTGCTTCTCATAGTGCCAATAGACAGTACTTCTTGCTCATACTGCCAACCTTTCTTACGACTCGCTTCTGCATCTGCTAGTAATATTGCTCACAGTGGGTGCAAGCATCGCGCTACTTAAACTGTCACCATACATGGAAGACAAGTCGCTGGCATTCCGACGGACACTTGAGTGCGAGTGAGCTAACATACTCTCTTGGCGAACTATGCACAAAGAGCATGCATGCGTGCAGGTGTAACCGCAAACCTTTTTCCCTCAACGACGTTCGTGCGGAGTGGAACGCTCGTGGGCTAGTGCCCAACTCCCGGCGCTTTTTAGGATGAAGTGACTATCAACAATTAAGGTTATTGGATGTTTTAACAATATATACAGCTTATTCAATCCGTCTGCGTTCTTCTTAGTAATAATTCGAGTTACGTGAAAATTGAAATTATAGCCCACAGTCTCATGGAGAACAACGCCGATTTAGTGTTCTAACCATACTTGTAATGCCGATGTGCTTTCACTGTACGAACGGACTCGATTATGTATTTCACGACCGCATCTACATGATATGGCAGCCGACCGGCAAAGAGATTGAGCGAAGGGGAGGCAACGATGAAGAATCCATAATGTAGTACGTGATAAAGGCATAAATATTCCCGGGCGGAATTTCGTTTACATGGTACCCTGACGTTGAATAAGTTCAAAGAAAGATTGAGGTAATATGAACGTGTTGGAGCGAAAATTGCCTTTAAAAAGGTATTATGAATTTTTTTACAACGAAAAGCACGTACGACCATGATGACTCAAAACCAAATAAACCGAGTAAAGAGGGAGGTATATCGAAATTGTAATTGTGGCTTTTTGACTCGTAGGGATAGGGAATGTCTATTTATTTAAAGTAAAAATATGTTTTAACGGTAACTTCTTCGGACATAATTCAGCAGTGAACTGTAGGATGACCAGAAATAAATAATAGTGTACAAGAGGAGGAACAAGGATTGATACGATGAACATGAATGTCTCTAGAATCATTAAAAATAAAACTCGATATAAAAATTTGAATTTTGAAATCAGAAGGTAACTCCACTCAGATTTAGAACAGTCATTTCCGAACTGTGCGAGGTAGGCATGCTATTGGCTGGGTTGATATCAAGTCAAGTCTTTTTGTCAGGATATTTCACTGCATTGCTGATGATTGAAGAATGCTATTTTATTATAATGTTAACGTTGTTCTGAAAGATAATTGGAAATGACGTCTTGAATCCAGAGGACGTATTTCTTCTGAGGAATGGAGTTAAAATAAGGAACGATAAAACATTTCTAATGCATATGGTGTAGTCGACATCAATTCAGATAGGGACTTCATTAACTCAGATGTTATTGAATTTGAAGTATGTTCAATATTTGGACAACCTGTTTATCTTGCCCAAAAATTCCAGTCTGAAATATCAGGCCGCCGTAGATCGTTCCTCGGGCACCAGTTCTCACGTACGTTTTCCGGTAAATTATTAAAATGCTGTCCGAACTCTTGAAATTACGTTGCTTTTATTTTAAAGACACTTTTCTGATCAAAACGATTTCCTGTGTTTGGAAATGTGTCCATCTTCTCTTTCGGCTGCCTTCTGATTTATTTTTCAATTAACAGAATGTTTCTTTAATGCCAATACTTTTGATCGATACCGTATAGTACTATATTCTCGGAAACATGAACTTGTTTATTTAATTGAAGAACTTCTATAAACAATTGAAATTTCACCGTAAATCAAACCAGTTTCCTTTACCATTCTCACATATTAGTCATATGAAAACAAAATCTAGTCTTATTTGGTATGGCATTTTAATCCTCCACAAATATAGGTAACAAGCAGCTTCGGAACGTATTAAAGGATTCCAAAAGTATGGGGTTTTTCAAAACGTACAACTTTCAAAGAATACCGCGTCTATACTGCTTAGATCTGAAATTAGTAAGTCAGTGAACTAAAAGTGCGTTGAAGTATTCCATCGGTAGAAAATCCATCCAGACAACCCCTTTAAATTGTATTATAAAGACACGTGTCTGGGTTCAAAGTGATGGGTGACATTACATTGGACGTACTATAAAGAGCAAGATAGAAGAAATTTCAATTGTCCATCTGCGATCTCGGGAATTGTAGGAGAATATTCAGATTTACAACCTGCGAAGAGCGACGTTTGTGGCCAGTATGTATGATTGTGACTTGTAGATTATGTACATTTGTGTACATAATCACGTTTGTGGCACGTTANACATAAATTCTGTAGCCCCATCCTGGCCCGGGTTTTTCTCCGGTTTTCCTTCGGGTAGAGGCGGATTTATCATACAGGTTCTCTAGGTTTTGTCTAGGGGCGGGTCTATTGTAACAATAAATCGTGAATTTAGTGTTATTTCAATTTTTATGCACTATACTCAGAATAATCTATAGTTCGATAATAACTTACATGTAATTTTTTGCTTAAAATTACAAACATATTGACATTCTATTAGTATTATAACTCGCAGCTAACTTTTTATCTTATCTAGGAATTTTTGCTGAATTTTTTGAATCCGCCTCTGCCTTAGGGCCCTTGATCGGAATTGATGGGATGGTCCCTTGCTTGCTTCCGGAGAGTAAATTAGTTTTTTTTCCCTCCACGTGGTCATACGCAGTTTGTACTGTTTTTTGACAATAAATTTATTTATTTATTTAGATTGCAGAGGTTGTACCTATCAGTTGTACAGTCAAACCTCGCAATAAATGGAGGAAAGTGAAAATAGTCTATAAACCTTCGTTTCGATGTTTAAAAGATGGACTAAACAGTCTCGTATGGAATCGTGTCCGCTAGTCAAGATAGCAAGAGTCAAAGGTCACGAATTACTTCTTTTTCTATTATTTTTTGCTAATATCTCGCGTCATACGTCATTAAAGGTTATTGCCGAACTAGTAGAGTATTAAATTCTGTCCAATTTTCATTACATGTTTATTTTGTTTGATTCGCAGCTTTCGAGAATAAATGTGGAGCGTGGGAAGCGCTTGTCCGTTTGTAGGAAAACTATGTAAATTGCAGATATAACTATGTACAATATTCTCTTTACAAATAACTCTTAAAAATATTGATTATATAATATTTTAAATATTTTAATAAACTTAAAATGTTCATTTATCAAAACTTGATAAAAAATGAAGTAACATTATGTAAATTGAAAGTGAAATAAAATATTTTAAATACATTATTCATTATAAATATGGATTTCTAAGAATTAGAAAATTATGTATTCGTTTCCCCTCGACCTTGGAGGAAGAATGCTAGGTGCACATTTTAAGATGCTGCATACCCATTAATCCTTCAGTTGTATATCTTTAGAACTTGCACTGATATTGTAAAAATTGCAGTTAGGTTTAACGACAAATTTCAATGCTAAAAATCATCTAAATACTTATTTGAAGACAATAAACAAGACTGAATATTTATAAAATATATTTATAATATAAATATATTTATAAAATAATAGCTATCGTAGTCAATTGCTGTCAGTAGTCACGTCGGGGGATCGTCACGGTTGATTTAACGGTGGTTGGTCGCGTCATAGTGTGCTGCTCCTAGCGATAGACCAAAAACTTACACTCACAGATACTCGTTGGCGCCTTATTTGAATATATCTCCTGATATCATTCCCCCACCTCCGCCCTTAGTACTGAAGTATGTTTTACAGAACTCATTATTAAAAAAAGCACTTCGGATTTGGAAATTGGGAAGGTATTTTAATAAGAACACGCTGAATAAGTGTATTATTATTATTATTATTCATTGAAACAAAACATTACAAATAATTAAAATATATAAATAGGTACTTACTGCAGATCAATGTTCCACGAATTCACAGGTTAATACACAAGTAGGAAGTTCTTTTAACAGAAAACTAACTGCATTAACAGTATGTAATAGAAACAATAGAAAAATAGAATAAATCAAGGAAATTTCTGCATTTAATAAATAGGTTATCTGTCGTACAAACAATACTGACATTTGCGTCAAGGCACGAATAATACATATAATAATAAATAGGAGTAATAATCAACAAAAATATAAATTCTCTCTCAACTGACTTAAGAAGTTTCACTCAGTAAATTAAGAAACTAGCCAATATTAAATAAAAGTATTCTCATGAGTAAAAAAGTACGTATTTCTGAAAGCACAAAAAACAAGGGTTAATTCCTCTTTGTTAAATTCTGAACTATTTTATCAAATAGCAAAGTTATTGCCTCATTAGTTTAGAATATTTCTCCTCTAGAAGTGTGACTTTACACACTCAAGAGTTAACAGAAAAAAGTTCAGTTGCAGCTTGAAAGAAACTTTTGAACTTACAACTTAACCATCATAACATGTTCTTGTTTTAAGGGTATTACCTAAGAATATCTATAGCTTCTTCCACAATAGTTGAACAACAGTAATGTTGTTGCGCCAAAAGTAAAAAACATTTACTCTTGGGCACATTTTTACCAGGAGATCGTATCACGAATTTTGCCCATACACTTAAAAAATTCGTGTTGAGAAGATTGTGGGTACAGAGGGCCCCGATAAGTTTTTTTTATTCTTTTAATGGATTTTCTGAAGAATATAAGACTATCTACCAAATCTATAAAATCAACAGGTGCTTCAGGTTTGCCATAAGCAACACCATACTTGAACAACTCGCACGATACAGTGTAGCTAAACAACTGCGCAGCATATTTTACTTTAATTTTTGTCCTTGAATTGGGACTCATGTGGATGTCGGTTAATTTGGGAGGGTGAACCTTACTGCCAAACGTGGTCTTCTCCAATTCAAAGAACTCTTTCAAAATATAAAACTTGGCAATTTTGATATTGTCATCCTCCCCCTTGAATAGACAATTATTCAAAAAGTTGGTCCGTAGCACCTTCAGAAGATAAGGTGGATCCACGAGAGCAAAAATATCGTGTCCCAATCTAATACAAGGGTTCTCTCCCTGGGAGTGATTTAGCGGCCGGTACTTGAAGGACAGAACTCTGCGTAAGGTCTGAATCCAAGGCCAATGGATTTAGGTCATTACCCCATGATGCAACAACTATTTCTTTGATGGCATTCTCTAATCTTCCCTCGCTGATGGAGTAACTTAAATGAAAAGCAACAGGTTGCTTCCAATTGGTCTCCAAATCACGCAACGTGAAGACAATAGTCAGAAAAGGTGGGGAAGCGATCCCCCGCCACATCTTCAAAACCCAAAATACTATTATTGACAGGATCATAATCCATATTGACTATTTAAAAAAAATCGTCAAATACAAAAAAAAACTTATCAATTTTCGAAATGAAAGGGAGTTGCTTTGCCACGCTATGAAGTACGGCGTTAGAATGCCAGGAGGGAGGACAGACTGACGAATGCGAGAGAGGGAGTCCTGGAACCCGGTAGAAGGAACTACTTACAGATAAACCAATATCCAGAGGAGTAATTCTTCTGCAGTGCTTTAATGCGGTTTGAATACCGCTTTGCCTTGACAGGTGTTCATTTATTAGTCCAAAGAGAAGGAACAAGTTCCGCTGTCAAGGGATGCAGCTGGTCAAGCTCACTCGAATCACGGAGTGATCGAGGAGACATGTTCAGGCGCTTCCTTGACAAGTGAACTACTCTGACTTTATACACCCGGCCGCTTCTCTGATATACGAATTTTGTAGAAGGTAAGCCTTTTCAGACCCGTGAAATCAAAGAATTTTGGTATCGCCCCTGGCTCAACTGCAGAAGATAGTACTTCACTTACGCAAGGAATCTCTTTAACAGCGACCTCGCTTTTCACTCCCAAAGGTGTCATCTGCATCAACCGCCGTAGGACATGGAAACTCCGGAAACAACACACATCTGGAGGTGGAGGGTATGGGGTCGTCAGATGCAGCTGAAGCTGCCTCTGGGCTCCTTCAGATCGTGGAGTCATCCATCTCAGGAGCAACAAAAAATCCATACACCACAATGGACTCTGAGAAATCTAATAGTTTTCCCCAAACATGAAAAACAATGAAACATTGTAGAAACTATAAAACACAAACTTGTATTTTTGGTGGTAAATCAAAAAAGTATAGAATAGAGCAATCCGTGGATGGTTTCAATTTTAACACCAAATACACTGTGTTCCACAGAGCACATTTTTAGGCGAGTGAATATGTCCTGAAGGAAGTGACACTGCAATTAAGTAGAGTTTATGAATAAAATTTTGAAAAGTTGGTCCTTGTCATCACCTGACTTGTTCTGCAAACGAATGTGAGAAATAAAACATTTTAAATTATTCATTTTAAATTAATTCCTATGATACACAGTACTAGGAAATATGGAAATAACTGAAAGGAAAATACACACAATTGTTAAAATAATGAACAATGTGCCTAGAATGTGTGACTCGTTCAATTCAAATAAAATTACATAGAGTATGTGCATTGTGATAAGAAATACTACATAATTGAACTGATATAATACATAACATGAATTCCACGCAGCAAAACGAAATATTGAAGTAATTTATCATGAAACACTCTGCCATGATTACGGTAGGCTGTAATTCATATATTGATTAGTGAGACCGATGTAATATTTACATGGGACATGTAACTAAACTTATTATCAATATGTACTTCACACAATATGACACTGATATATTTTCCATTTAACAATTTAATTGTAATCACACCATCTACACATTACAATTAGTATGATTAAGTGAACACAAATATCTTCCTAAAACTACAAAATAACTCCAAATACATCTTTGCAAGTCGCACAATTTTATCAACTTGATGCTTCCAGCAAGGAGATCCTAATGGGGATAATATCCATACTGTTGAGTAACTTTTCCACAATGTGGAATTATATTCTGTGATGACATAAGCAAAGTAACGATTTACATGAATTCACTGTTATTTAAGCATTATCGCACATCTAATAAACAATTACAAGTCTCTCAGAGGAGTTACTGCTGTATCAATCACAATAGAAGTTAAGTTTATAAACTCACGTGACGTCACACTACGTTATTGAAATAGCGCTAGATATCTTCTAGTGTTGCGTTGGGTCGATCTGAAAGTAAATAAATTCATTAATATGAATTCAAATACATTTAAAAGAAGCACAAAATAAATTATTTACTTAGTGATTGAATGGAATCAATTATCAGGATCACTCATAAACGCTCTGCCAACTTGCCTGGGTAGCACGTCGCATTCCATTGATTGTCACTCGATGGACAACCGCAATCCCAGGAAGGCAAACCACATATCGGCAATAAACCTTTAACTTGTCTTCACAGGTATTTAAAGGAAGCGAATGTCTTTCCGCACACACTTTCTTGTTGCACAGCGTGAATCTATATCGATAAATTAATTTAATTCTTTTAACAGCACTGCCCATCCACATCAAATAATTATAGAAAATACTAGTCACAAAAAACTTCTTTCCCGTCGGGAGACATTTTCAAAAACTTGGAAAGAATAAGAAACACAGTACCTGGAGAGCAACCAACTTCTCAGACAAGTAGATACAACGTGATTTCATAGCAAACATCAAAATATTTTCCTATCAGAAAAGCATTAAAACCCACAGAGGGACCCACGTCAGCAAAGTCATAAAACCCATAAGATAGAAATGAACATACCTGTAAGGATACCACATGCTTCACAGATGTCTTCTTGCAGAGCTCTTGTTTTGTTCCAGTCACGTTCGGACCAACAGAAAGCATTGTAAGCAGATAAAAATATCTCAGTCGCTGAAGTTCGCCGAACCATTAGGGACAAATTCATAAAACCATAAACGTTAAGGATCGGAGTTTCGCACTCCTTGTTCCTGATTTGTCGGCGCAAACAACTCGCGCGCTTTCGGCGAAAGCAAGGCTCACCGAGGCTATCTTACGGTCGTTCGTGAAACTAGAACTTCTCTAAGTGCTACAATAGCACTCACACGAGGCTTTGTATACCATTTGGAGCTTCTATAATACGACCAGAAATTCGAATGTTGTGTCCAAGCCATGATTCACATGCAATGCTTCTGTTCCCACGAACTTGAGCTGTGCCTGTTTCTCACTACTCTCCTGTGCTTTCTTTCTGGTTTGTTTAAATGTCTCGGCAGCGAGTGAAGGTCGCGCGGTCCCACATTGCGACAACGCAATGTGGAGACTGTGCCTTAAGATTCTGTGTTAAACCTTAATTTCTTACGCCGTGCCGCGTGGAAGCATCGCATCAGGTATGCCGTGGAAATGACCAACGGGTGGGGAAATTAAACTACTGTATGTAGGGATTGTCCCATTTAAATATACGTCTTGCGTTGGCTTCTGCTGAGTAGTACCAGTTGTCGGCCAACACTATGTGGGGACGGAGCCTAAGACCTACAAGTGCAGCAGCTCGTGACGCCTGACCCTTGATATATTTGACTAACGTACATACGAAACTTTTCATTCCCAGGTTTAGCTTTATTTCGTCTTATTTGACTACTATGGCGAATATATTTCATCGTGAACTTTATTCTACTACATTCTGGAAACTGACTGCTGGGCATAGATTTCCAGCTCCAAGATGGCACGGCACCACCACCAGAGCTCACTTCCAATTTGCGATGTTTTGAAGTTGGTTCAACAGGAAGGCATCACTGAATATCTAAGGAAGTTACTCGTGCACTTAAACGCTTATTTAGCTCATTGAATTACTAATTTTAGTTCTAAGCAGTGTTGAAGTGGAATTCTTAGGAACTTGAACGATTTGAAAATCAAAATACTGTTGGAAGCTTTTTATAAGTTCGGAAGCTGTTACCTATCTTTGAGAGGGATGCCATGCCAAATAAGACTAATATGTGAGAATGGTGGTGGAAACTGCTTTGAAGTACGATGAAATTTCAATAGTTTATTGAACTTGTTAAAATGAAGAAAAGAGTTCATCAAGAAGGGAATATACTGAATAGTATTGATCGAAAGTATTCGAATTTTTGAAAAAAAAGACGTTTTTAATCTAAAAAAATTATCAGAAGACAACAGCAAGACATACATATCAAAACGGAGGTTATCACTTTAATCTGAAAATTATCTTTTAAACTACAACAATATAATGTTTTAGTAGAGCGTTCCAAAGATAGTGCATTTTAATATATTACATAAAAATTTTAATTATATAAAAATCGCTCGCTGGAAATCTTTGCCGACTTCTATTATGACCTGGATTTTTGTATATCAAAGTAAAAAACTAGGGGTATCTGACTTCGATCTAAATTTGAACATATGTCAAGTTCGGTACTATGACGGTAAGATTAACATCCGCTAGTATGAAGGTAAGATTTTTTCTTTGCCTAACTGAATTGATAAGAACTTTGCCATATAACGTACCGGAAGGGAAAGTCCTAAACACTGAGCCAACTTAACCGAAGAAGAAAAGTTGAGGCTATCGTTTCTAACTACCCTACTGTGAAAAGGAAATATACTTATGTGAAAATGAAGATATTAGTGAAACAAGAGAAGTTGATATATTGTAAACGTAGGCAATTGAATTAGAGAGAGGTTGTTGACAATCAGGTGAGGTGTGGCTTGCTTAAAAAATATTGTTCAGAATGCGCCAGTTCTGTTTTGAAAAAGAAAAATTTGTCTGATCGTGTGGGTATCAATTACAGAAGATTGAACAATGTAATTGTGAAAGATCTTTATATGTTACCTCTTAATAAAGCTCTCGTCAAACTACAAGATGCTCATGTGTTTGCGATGTGTGACTTGAAAAATGGATATTTTATGTTAAAGTTGAGGACGCAAGTCGTCGTATACTTCTTACACTTACTTACGAAGTAAAATTCTAATAGTATTCATCGTTGATCACTCATTCAGAAGAATTTCAGTTTAGGAAGGTTCCTTTTGGATTTACAACCTGCCCTGAGGTTTTCAAAGATTCATGTATTCGGTGATTTGGGTTTTGATTAGACCAAAAAATTCCTCTTATAGACAACATAATTATGCAAGCATGTTGTTGATCATCCAAGTTACGATGCTAGTGGAACGCTGCTATTAGATGCTGTAAAGGACCATGACCTAGAAATGAACGTTGAAAAATTAATAATTTTGAAGAGATGAGTAGCATTTTGATATCAGATACATTAAGAGCAAAGTTGGCCATCAGCGGAAAACACGTTCACAGTATAAGAATATCCTAAACAAAATGCTCCCGTATGCTCTACTGGGACGGAGGTCATATATAATATCTGCGATTTTTTCGAGTTTCGATTTTAAATTTAAAAAAAATTTAAGCGATTCTTAAGACGCGGAATGCAGAAACCCAACGAAAAGACCTTCGAAATTCGGCACACGCGTTTGTCGGGATGGACCCAAATGCGCCACCAGAATTTTTTTCGAAATTGCATTTAGATATTTTTTTATTGAACGTTGTTGGATTTTCTCTCCTAGCACAGAGACTTGAAGACACAGAGCTTTAAAATTTGGCTCACGTGTTCTCCGCAGTTGGTCCCTGTGGACCTCCGTAAGATTTTTTCGAAGTACGATGTAGATTTTCTTTATTTAATTTTTAAATGTTAGTTATTTTTTGGATTGGGTCGCTCAGAGACGAGATTGAAACGGTGGAAGCTTCGAAGATGAGTCTATTTTTATTGATTTGATTATTCATCAATCATTGGAGGTCCCTCTCCTCTTACACTTGTCCAATATATATAGAGTGTGTGCTCATTTAGTATGTAGTTTCGATTATGTATATTATCTATATAGCTAACATTTTTTTCACAAAAGGAAACTGAATATTTAGCACAGAAGAATACTGAATATATAAACATTTACTTCATACATATGGTACTTGGGTGTTAATTCCCCAAACATCACTAAAACTGTATATATACATTGTAATTCCCGTCAGTTCATTTCAAAATTCACTTTTATTATGGGTAAAAGATAAAAGTCGTGTGTTGGTGAGACTACCATGCAAAATTTCCTTCTGGGCGGAAATAGCATGTTAGTTTTTGAAACAATGAGTGCAATTCAATTAGTTCTTTCTGTATGTTAGGACAGATTTGACACTTAATACTAAGCTGGTGGAGAAAAGAAGGGAACAAGACCGTTTCACTTTTCCAGACTTCATTAATAATATGTAAATTACTGGGTCTTCATTTATGTCGTCGCTTGTGGATACAATAGTTCGTGTTTATTAGACTCGAGAGCCAAATATTCCCGGAACGTTATGGTCGTAAGTCGCACTTTACTCACCTTAGAATACTGTTAAGAGACAAGCGCCAGCGAAGAAAATCTAATGTAAATACGTACACTGCCTCATTTTTCTCGGGAGTCAAGGGTAGTTTCCGCGGGGTCAAGAATCCGACCCATACAGTTTGCCTTAAAGATATTGCGTGGAGCACGATTCCGACCCGTACACTGCCTTAAGATGTCTTGGGGGAGGTAGGATTCTCTTATTTTTGTTTGGCCATGAATCACCGTCGTTTCTGCAGCATAAAGTGCTTCCGATCGAACTACTGTGTGGTAATGTCTTAATTTTGCATTGACCGAAATATATTTCTTATAATAGTGACTCCATGTGAGCTTATATGCTTTTTGTAATTTTATGATTCTTTCTTGATTGGTTATTGTGTTCAGTCCTGATGACAGGATGATCTCTCCTAGGTATTTCAAGTGGGGGACTCGTGTCATTTTCCCGTTTCGAGTTATAATAGGGAGATTATCTGCAGGTTTTCTTTCTATAAAATGAGTTTTCAGGTAGATTTGTAGGCCAGTTTTTGTGCAATTTCATGTAGTTTTTCCAGGGCAATTTTGGCTTCTCTATTGTTTGTGGGAATAGCTAGATCTGCGAAAGCTAGATATTTCACATTGATCCTCTGTTCTTTCTTAATCCCGAGTTGTATTCCCTTTATTTCCTTTTCCCATGTTTTCACGACTTTTTCTAGAATTAAGTTAAATAGGAGGGGCGAGGGGCCATCGCTTTGGCAGACTCCGGTCTGGATATGAAATGCTTCTGAAATTTCTCCCATGAATTTAACTTTCGAGGTTGTATCTATTAATATCTGTTGAATAATTGCCCTTGTTTTCCTGTCGATTTTGATCTCTTCTAAAGTGTCGAATAGAGTTTGCCTATTTATCGCATCATAAGCCTTCTTGAAGTCGACAAAATTTACAAGAGCATTTCTGCACTTCCTTATTTGTAAAATTGTCTTTAGATTCGAAACCTGTTTTATAGAAGAACGCCCTTTGCGAAATCCTGCCTGATACTCTCCTATTAGTGAGTCAGCTTGTTCTTCGAGCCGACTTAACATCGCTTTTGAAAGAATTTTGTATGTTTCAGAAAGAAGTGAGATTCGTCTGTAGTTATTCGGATCTGTTTTATCTCCCTTTTTGTGAAGAGGGTGGATAGAACCACATTTCCACTCTGCAGGTATTTGTTCGGTTTCCCAAATGTTTGCAATAATTCTGTGAATTGCTTGTGTGAGATTGTCGTTGTTTATTTTCCAAATTTCAGCTATAATTCCCTCTTCTCCTGGGGTTCATTAGTTTTCAGAGATTTGATTATTTCTTTTTATTTCCTTCAAAGATGGCGGTTTTGAATCTGGGTTGGATGGAGGTTTTTCAAAATTGAGTTTTTCTACTGGCATTTAAGGAGTGAGTGAAAGTACTTAGGTAAAATTTGACAGTTATTTTTTGTTTCAAAAACTTCCATTTCTCTGGAGTTCTGTTGCTACTGAAATTATTTCAGTCTTGGAACCAGGAACATCATGAGAAGAAAAGTCGGAGCTTCTCAAGAGTGTGTGTGTGTAATATATAATCATTCATCATAATAGGAATTTAGTACAAAACTTGATTCTACTCACCATTTTGAATTTCACCTCCGGCTGCAAGAATAAATAAATCGTTGGATGAAACCACCCTTGAAGAAGCAGCGTAAGAGAAACAATCAAAACCGACAAGTAATCAATTAGTCTTTACTCGTAAGAGAGTTACGGGTATTAAAACCCTATATGTGCTGAACTTCACAATATCAGGTCACCGTTTATGTGATAGCCCTGGAAATCTATGGATTAAAGCTATTTTTTCGATTAACTATTTTTACATGATCCTCCTTCCCACTCCATCCATGGGGGTCTAGGACCTTTGTATCCTCCCCCTCCCTCTCAATCCATGGATTAAAGCTATTTTTTCGATTAACTATTTTTACATGATCCTCCTTCCCACTCCATCCATGGGGGTCTAGGACCTTTGTATCCTCCCCCTCCCTCTCAATCCATGGATTAAAGCTATTTTTTCGATTAACTATTTTTACATGATCCTCCTTCCCACTCCATCCATGGGGGTCTAGGACCTTTGTATCCTCCCCCTCCCTCTCAATCCATGGATTAAAGCTATTTTTTCGATTAACTATTTTTACATGATCCTCCTTCCCACTCCATCCATGGGGGTCTAGGACCTTTGTATCCTCCCCCTCCCTCTCAATCCATGGATTAAAGCTATTTTTTCGATTAACTATTTTTACATGATCCTCCTTCCCACTCCATCCATGGGGGTCTAGGACCTTTGTATCCTCCCCCTCCCTCTCAATCCATGGATTAAAGCTATTTTTTCGATTAACTATTTTTACATGATCCTCCTTCCCACTCCATCCATGGGGGTCTAGGACCTTTGTATCCTCCCCCTCCCTCTCAATCCTAATGAGGGACCAACTCTAACATATCGTCTTTTTTCTTTCAGTAACCCCAAAAACTGGAGTATTGACATAAATATCGACCATTTTCGATAATTTTTCGTTTCATGTTCTTCCCAACCCCCACCTGTACTGGTGTCATGCACCTCATATGGTCTGAACGCTTACATAGCGGTATCAGGAGTATGATTATTTATCTCAATACCCCGAGAATTATGGGTTCGACACGCTATTTTTTCATTTTGCCCTTTCCATCTCCAGCTCTAAGGGTACCGTGCTCCAATGAGATCTGAACTTCATATTAGCGGCATTGGTAATATGATTATACATCTCAAACACCCTGATAACTACGCATCCGATGCTAAACGTTCCTTCTCAATTATATTTTCCTTCGCCCCACTCCACCTTCGCTTTAGGGGAAAAGGAAGATTATTTTTCTTCATGGGTCCAAATATTAGGCTTAAACGATATCAGGACGCTACTAATAAAATTGTTAGTGCCCAGTACTAAACATCAGTCGTGACTACACTATACTCAAAGTCATGTAACTTTATTCACAATTGTAAAGAATGAAGTTGCTACATAAGAATTTCGAACCAAATCCATGTCCAATGATACAATAAAAATTTTACGAGAAATACCGATTTCTACCGAAAACTCACTAAACACTTAGTGAACAGCAAACTGATATTTCACACGTACCTGCTCAAACAAGATCGTTCCTACAGTTGCATATTCACCACTCCGTGGACACGGAAGAAATAAAAGCTGCGCTGTTCGAATTAGGCCACAAGGTCAGGAACATTATAATCATTCGGCACAGGGTATCAAAGGAACCCTTATCACTATTCTTTCTAGATTTGGAACCTTAAAGTAACCGAGATATTCACCGTTCAGACTATTCTCAACACCGTTGTAAAGTTCGAACCGCCGCACGCAAAACTCAAAATAGTTCAATGCAAACTGTGTCAGTGCTATGCACACACAAGAGGATATTGGACTAATCCCCACCGTTGTGTAAAATGCTGAGGTAATCACCCAACCGAATCATGTAGAAAATATAAAGTACACCTGCAAAGTGCGTCTTATGCGAGGGTTCGCATCCCGCAAATTACAAGGGCTCTCAGGTATATCAATCTATAATCATGAGAAGCGCGACGACTGTGAAAGTAGATACCCTATCTCGCACAAAGTAGGCACTTGCGACCTCAACAATAAGATTGTCGAAGGCCGGAACCAGACCCACCCTATTTCTTTCCCACGTGAGAGTACTTCCAGTTCTCATCCTCAGATACCACATCCCAAAACATGCTGAAGCAATCAATCCAAATCCCATTCACCATAACCCTAATCAATTCGATGAATTTGTAACCATTTCCAAAGATTCGAAAATGTACTCATACAAGGAAGCCAACAAATTAACTCTCTCCTGAACCTCANTTGCTATGCAGCCGAAAAAGCTTTTTAACACCAATAAAAAAATGAGCAACATAGAAACGTCTTTCAATTTATCATGCTTCCAAATTATTCTATGGGTAACTATTCACAATTTTTTGTGCCTCGCATCAACTAATGCAAAAACAAAAATTCGCCACTACAGGAACAAAATTCCCATCTCCATCCTTAGTTAACCATGAACACCAGAAAAATTCCTGCGTAATAACCTCGGCCAGTTTCAATTGTTATAAACTAGTGGTGTGGAATGCAAATGGGTTAGCACAACATAAAAATGAACTTGAGTATTATCTGCATCATTCTGACATATAATATTTCTATCGGAAACCCATTTTACCATCAGAACTTATGTTAACATGAAAGGTTATAACTTGTATTGTACTAGTCACCCAGACTGTACTACCCATGGAGAAAGCGCCATTCTCGTACGCCAGTCGGCGCGTCATTATGAACACCTACATTATCATAATGACTTCTTACAAGGAAACGATACAAATTACCGATGAATATGATATACTTACCGTTTCTGCAATGTACTGCCCACCCAAATATCGAGTAAATACTCTACAATTTCAACGATGTCTCTCTTCACTTGACCCACGCTTCATTGCATGTGGCTGAACTCAAAACAGAACTTCTGGGGATCAAGAATTAAAAATCCCAAAAGCAAAGAATTATATAAAGCTATTATTAAGCAAAATCTGACCCCACTCTCAACCGGCAAACCTACCTTCTGACCGACAGAACCAAATAAAATACCTGATATCCTAGATATCTTTGTGGTGAAGCGCCTCTCCCAAAGATTCACTGAAGTCTTTTCATTCCTTGATCTGTCACTTTTGTGAAGCATTTCTCTCATGTTTTTTGTCCTTCTCCAAGTGAAATATCAAAAGAAAAGAGTCCAATATACAAAATTTTTTGGATGTCCCCCTACAATTATCCAAACAAATCCGTCCATTTACATCTAAAGAAGTCTCACTCCTATTAAAAGAATACACCATCGCAAATTTGCTGGATTCCTACTTACTGGCTTGGTCAGAAAAAAGCTTCCTGTGAAAGCCATTGCATTCGTCATATCAATCTTCAATGTCTTGAGGACAGGTTAATTCCCTTCACTTTGGAAGATAGCACAAGTAGTACTCATTCAAAAACCAGGAATACTAGCTCACAAAGTCGTCACCTATAGACCTCGAAGTGTCCTCCCTATACTCTCCAAAGTCTTCGAAAAGTTATTCCTGCTTCGCTGAACACATTTCTAGCCTCTGGACCTTATCCCAACCCACCAGTTTGGCTTTCTTAAGCAGCAATCTACATTAAAGCGAGTCCACAGTGTAGTAGAAATCGTTCAAAGCTCCCTAGAAAATGAAAAAAAAAATTCTAGATGTTAGTAAAGCATTCGACAAAGTCTGACACAAATTACTATATAAAATCAAGAACCGACTACCACACCCATTCTATTTACTTCTTCAGTCGTATCTCTCTCCAAGATTTTTTCCATATCAAATTCAACCAGGACCTCCTACCTAATTCCCATACAATCAGGGGTACCTCAAGGTAGCGTTCTGGGTCCTACTCTTTAACTGCTTTATACTCGTGACCTACCATCATCCGAGAAGATAACTGCAACTTTCGCCGATGACACAGCCATCCTCGCAGTTCATGATGACCCAAAGGAAGCTTCTACCGTCTTGCATGAGCATCTAAATATCCTGTGTAAGTGGTTTAAGATATGACGAATCAAAATCAATGAAGCTAAATCCGTCAATACTACTTTCACCCTCAGAAGAGACATGTGCCCACAAATTTTAATCGCTAATTAGCCAATTCCACAAAATGATAATGTCATGACCCTTGACAGACACCTCACCTGGAAGACACATGTCAAGGAAAGAGAAAGCAATTAGACCTCAAACTTCAAATCCTTTATTGGCTGTTGGGCAGAAGTTCTGCTTTGTCCGTAAACAACAAAGTGCTTATTTACAAAGTTATCCTTAAACCAATTTGGACATATGGAATCCAGCTCTGGGGAACAGCGTCCAACTTGAACTTAGATATATTACAAAGGTCCCAATCTAAAGCTCTTTGCACCGTTGCCCTGTGGTTCATTTCGAACACAACTGTGCACCAGGACCTGGACATCCCGACCATCAAAGAAGAAATAGCAAGATTAAGCTGTAAATGCATGACAAGGGTCTACTTTCACCCAAACTTCCTTGCCCGAAATCTACATGACAACACCAAACATACAAGACATCTCAAACGCTGCCACCCTATTGATTCAGCTTCCAGATTTTGAGAGGCATCTCTTAGAGCTGTGTTTTTGTAATTGTTTATTTCTGCCTTTATAATTCGAAGTGCCTCTATTGATTGACTACTTTACTTCATGTATTTTATTTTTTTTGTACTTAACAACCTGTTTTCCAAACTTTAAATACTGTTTTCCAAACTATATTCAAACTTTCAGAATTCAGAAGAGGATAGTTCGGATAATTTGTAAGTCTCACCCCCTAAACTCCTGTAAACCTTTATTCAAGGAATTAAATATCTTAACACTTCCCTGCATTTATATTTATGAAACTGTCGTGTTTGTTAAGACCGAATTACTGAAGTGCCACCCTTTCTTTATACGAAACAGTCTCGTTCACGAACACAATACTCGCAATAGTAGTAATATTCATCGCCCTAGAGTGTCAACCACTCTTTGCCAAAAAGGACCTTATCATTCGGGAATCGTTCTATATAATTCCCTGCCCAAGAATATAAAAGATATTATGAAATTGAATCTCTTCAAATCCGCGGTTAAAAACTACCTCCTGCACCAGTGCTTCTACACTGTAAAAGAATTTATTGATTTTAATAAAAGTTAAATTCGTCTTGTACTTTATCACGCCATTGCTGTAGTACTTTTTAAATAACTTATAACAATTTCAAAAACTATTTTCTTGCATGATTGTGTTGTCTTATGGCTCATATTAATTTAGTTTTATGTGTACTCAACTTTGGCACGGTTGTGTACATAAATTCTGTAGCCCCATCCTGGCCCGGGTTTTTCTCCGTTTTTCCTTCGGGTAGAGGCGGATTTATTATACAGGTTCTCTAGGCTTTGTCTAGGGGCGTGTTTATTGTAACAATAAATCGTGAATTTAGTGTTTTTTCAACTCTTATGATTTTTAAACACTATACTCAGAATAATCTATAGTTCGATAATAACTTGTACATGTAATTTTTTGCGTAAAATTACAAACATATTGACATTCTATTAGTTTTATAACTCGCAGCTAACTTTTTATCTTATCTAGGAACTTATGCAAAAAAAAATTTGAATCCGCCTCTGCCTTAGGGCTCTTGATCGGAATTGATGGGATGGTCCCTTGCTTGCTTCCGGAGTAAATTAGTTTATTGCCCTCCACGCAGATTGTACTGTTTTTGACAATAAATTTATTATTATTATAAACATTCTTTGTATGGATAAATTGTAAATAAAAAATTGTTATAAAAAATGTATACTGCAAAAAAAGAAAAAAGAATAAATGCATTTGTGTTCTTCATTTGAATAATAAAAAAAGATCAAGTAATCAAAGACGAGTATTTTTTTGTAGTTAATATATATTTTCACTTGTTTATTTGAATTATAAACATAACCTCAGCTTATTCACCTATATTTAGAAGTAACTTTTTCTTTTAAAGCCTAAGGCCAGTGTTACATGGTCATATTTCTATGTCATATGCATATTATCAAAAAACTTGGATGAAACATAAGTCCGTGTTATGCACAACTTTTGATAATAGTTCAGCTATGATCATACACGTATAACATGTTCTCGTTGAGAGAAGCTATGTCATATGTTTGATCATATATCTTTGATAAAAGACATATGACAAAAATATGATCGTGTAATACAGGCCTAGTAAAAACCATGATATTAAAATGACGAACACTTTTTTCATTGAAACACTCAAGGTCTTGAAGTTATATGCTAAAAATTTCAATAATAAAAAATGTTACGAAGTGCAATGCTAATGGTTATATTTTTCATGTGAAACTATCAGTGTGACACAAAGATGGCATCGTGCATATACTCCCCTTTGTAGAGCCTTAGTAAAGTACATCTTATGTGGTCTGAAAGGTTACATAATGTGTTTGGCAATACAATTGTTCATCTCAGAATACACAAACCCATGGACTCGACCCTAATATCTGTCTTTTTACAGATACCATGCCCCTATGTGATCTCAACTCGCACTGGTAGTTTAAATAAACGTCTCATCAATCCTAAAATTATGGATCTGATGATACAATTTTGATTTTTTTATATTTCAAAATTAGTTTTCAATTACTATACTCATAAACCCATTTCCACCCTCAACCCAAGGGTTGCCGGCAGTGTGTATCTTCCATGAGGACTGAATTTAGACTTGCACAATATCAGGGTTTCACTAGCAACTCAGCGACGCCGAAAACTGTGAACTCGTCGTTGGTATCTGTTATGTTCACTAATTTTTTCATGGCATCCCCTTCCCTACGACTGGTGGGATTTATGTGGGCTGATTGTGGACTTTCAGAATCGTCACTACCAATTTCAGCGGCACCGAAAAATTTGATCTCAACACACGTCATTTTAGTTTATTTATACATTTCATTCCTTTCCCAAAGGGAGTATATTCCCTCGGGGATTCAGAGAGTGACTGCTCTCCTATGTCTCTCAAAATGATGTTTTCAACATCAGTCCTTTTTTATTATTACTTGATCTTGAAAATAGAGCGACACTACTTTCCTCAATAAAATAAACAGTTATAAAGTCTATGAAAAATAGAAAAGAAACACTCAAAATTCATGCAGAAATTGGACGAAACAGTTTTGACTTCCGCCTTCCTCAGTCTCACAGAAAAATTTTCATATAGAAAATTTTATATTATTGATTATGTTTTGTGTGTTATATATTGTGTGTCATATTACGTACTTTAAATTATGTATTATATATTTTGAATCGTATATTATGTAATATATATTATGTGTTATATTTTATGTATTATATGTTATCTATTATAATTATGTATTATATGTTATCTATTATATTTTTATTTTTTTATTATTTTTATTTTATGCCTTTTGGTGAGGTTCGGACCATGAGGCCTGCTCTTCCACCTACCCTTTGGACTTGGGTAAGGGAATAGGCAAGGGGAGATGTTGAGTTATATATTATATATTATGTATTATCTTATGTCTATTACATATTAATAAATTGATCATATCTTTGATCATAGATATCGGACATAGAAATATGATCGTGTAAGAATGGCCTAATGAAGAAGACAAGTAAACATTCAATGCATGAGCAGGAGTGTTCTTCTTTCAATGGTCTAAGACTTCTGTCACTTTGTAGTATAAATAATGAAACTAAAAATGTGAATCAACATTTAAAAATAATTTTTTATTGTGTTTTAGCTTCTTCTGCTGGCTCAAGTGATAGAAACAGAACAAAGAATTCCAATCAAAGACACCTTACGTTCTTATAATGCTCATGTAGCTGGTCACAGGCCAGATGATGGTTATTTCACGAAATTGGATTCTAGTTTAAAGAAGAATACTGCTTTTGTTCGTAAGTTGGTAAGTTAATTTTATTTTGATCCATTATTCTTAATTTTTTAAAATTTTTGTAATCTAATTTTTATTTTTACCTTTTTGCCAACCTAACTGGAACAATATTTAACAATATTATTGAAAGACTTTCAGGAAATTCATTCAGAACCATTTCATACATTCCTTAACTTAGTAAATTTTAGCAGCAGGTTATTGCCCAAGTGCATTGTGGGTGTACGCAGTCATATTATTTTTTGTAATAAATGTCTTGAAAAGGTTGAATAAGTTGAAATTTTGTGTGATAATTATTATCAGCTAATCTCTTTGTGTGATTTCAGAAAACATTTACTGGAAGTCAGCTTGAAAATCTGTTGAAAGAATTTCTTGCATTGAATCTTACAAAGTATGTGAGTGAAGTAGCTACTGCTTTGGTTGAAGCAAAATTAAAAATGATTGATGTCTGGCCTGCAGTGCAACTTTGTAACGTATTCCATGGTATCTATTCTGAATTCTCTGTTCATTTGTTGAACAACTGGCAAAAAATATTAACCATAAAAAAGGATGAAAAGGCAAGTTGAAACTATGAAGTAAAGAAACATTACAAAACTGCATGCACTACATTACAAAACATCACAAGCTGCATTTTACGTGAATCCTATTTCAATTAATTACCTACAAACTCACATTTTATTTCACACAAAATGTACCGGTGAACTCCGCTCCTATTTCACTTATCTACTTTCACCCTTAATCTTTATTTTGAGAACTGCTGCTACACCTTACTGTTTGTGGATTTATAAAATTCTGTACTCATGAGTTATCAGCCAATAAAAAGAAAACCCAAAAGAAATAAAAAACGGAATTTTTCTCATTTTACTTTGCACATCTGAAGCTCAAAATTATGAAGTACATTATATTACTCGTAATAGTGTAAAATTAATTAGTCTACAAAAGTTATTTGCACTTGTTTTTAGTGGCCAATAACATAAAAGCTAAGAGATGTAAAGAAAATTACTAGGTGTTGCAATTTGTCATTTTTTTTGCATTTGTTAAACTCAAAATAGAATTTTGAAATCATATTTTACAACTTTTTGCAATTAGAATGGAAAATCTACAGTTTCTTCCAAGTATTTCACGAGTGTCAACGTACAAGGCCCTTTGTGACATCTGTAAGGTTTATCCAAGCTTGTAACTCGAAGTTTTGGGAAGCCTATATTGTGACATTGGGATACAATTTTGAATTTACCATATTTGGAGTAACAGCTACTATTCTTGAGTTCATTTAGCATTTCATAAACCTGCACACCTGCTCTGCGCAGCGTACATAGTCTCATAGCATTATTTTCATAATTGGTAAGCTCCTCTATAGTACTTATTAGTTTGATATTTTCTCTCGTCATATTAAGCAAAGTCCACGTATTTTAATTTTCAAAATGTTCCGAAAACATTCTGTTCGTAAAGCTAGATTATTTTCTGTAAGACCTATACTTGCCCACCACTGTGATTTTCAATCCAAGTGAAAGGAACCAAATGTATTTTTCATGGGATGGAATAAGAATAGGAGAAAGAAATGCCCTAGAGAAAAAAATGAGTGGGGTAAGATTAAAGATCTTATTTCCTCTAGTTTCCACCTTGAACTTCCTCCAGTGGGTGTTAACAAGAGAAAATTTAAACAAAATAAATAAACTAGGGACTAATGCTAAAGCTGGTTGGATTGCAAATTTTTGCCATACTTTCATTGGACCGGAAAACTTATCTTTTAATTGTATTTTTTCCCCTCTAGATTGCTAATGCTGCTAAGTTACGTGTGGATGTAAGATTTTATGCAGAACTTGTGAATGTTGGTATATTGACTCATAAGGAAGGTTTGCCGTTGATGGGAAATGTGCTTACTATGTTGACTCATTCTGATAAAGATGATCATTTAAATATAAACATAATTTTGAGTTTTTGTCGTCACTGTGGAGATGAGTATGCAGGTAAAATACAGTTCATTTATTTATTTACTATGGTATAGCATAAAGTGTTCTATTATTTTGAAAAGCAGTTCACTGTAGGCTACTGTAATATTGGTTCAAATCTACTGATCTTCTGAATATCATATAAGATTAAAATATGTAGGTGGTCTGCAAAGTTTTCGGACTTACCAATAAATTACAGTACTATCCAAATGATTTTTGCCCTATTTGTTGATACAACATTCAGAAGGCTCAGAGTGAAATTTCAAGGGTTTTCATCCATAAGCTGATTGTATACAGCTTCCTGAATGAGGTGTGGTGCCTGTATTATTTATTATACATCTCATGGGAAGGTAGTCATGTAAACAGAGAAACTGGAGTATCATGTAGTAATGATTTCTTCATTAAGGAAAGTTTGTCACCTACTGAAATTCATTCAGGCTTCATTAATAATGTATTTTTTCCTCTTTCAAGGACATGTTGAATAAACATATGTTGCATGCAGCATGATGTCTAAAATAATGTGCCAAGCATTATTATTAGTGTTCTTAAAGTTGCTTTGTTCCATAATTACTCGAAGAATTATTGATAATTTCCTTGATTTAATTTGCAGTGAGCAAAATGGTTATATAAAAGGTTGCTTGGTTCTCACTTACCTTACTTTGTAGGTAGATTTTATTGCTTGTGCTGTAGTGGTAATTATAAATAAGTTTGTTTGTTTTCTTTGAGCGGAGAGGAAAATTGCCTTATGCTCATTGAGGATTGAGGTTGAATATTCCTGGTGTGTGGGACTCCCAACCACTTAAAAACTTGTCCCATCATATGCCCATACTTCTCTCCATGGAACCATCGTGAGATAATTNTTTTTTTTTTTTTTTTTTTTTTTTTTTTTTTTTTTTTTTTTTTTTTTTCCATTATCCATGTCATATCTTCTTGAATTATGATCCACTTCTTCGCAGTGCATAGCATTTGCTCTACTTATTATAAATAGATTGATACAATGTGCACAGACTTTGTTAAAGTTTTTTCCTCTATTTCACATACTAAACTGATTCAAAAATTCATGTATATGAACATTGATAGGGGCATAATAAGATGGATTTTCTCTGATGTGGAAGGCAGAATACAAATTATTAAAAATAATGATTTTAAAAATGATGTAATTAATGTTACTTCCTGTTTTTCACAAGGCTCACGTCTTTGCTATGTTTTGTTTCATTTTGTTTTCTTGCTTGGTTAATAATGACATGGATATAGAGTTTCGTTTTGTGAAATCTACGCAGTTGATTTTAACATTTTTGCTTTATAAGGACTTGGAAGATCTCATGCAATTTTAATAAGACGTTGATGTACCTTCTTATCAGTCAATTTACTAATAGTCTAGGTTTAATATAATTTAATTGAAAACAGTCTTTTTGTTGACATAGCTAGTCAATTGAATTGAATTTCTCTCTCAAAGGCTCCTCTTTACAAAGAGTTTCCATATTTAAAGACCTTCAGATTCTTTTGAACAATAAAGTTGATTTTACTGAGTACATAAGAATTCCTTGTTTGAAAACTTTCAAGAAACTTGGTTGTATAAAAAGATAGCTGCGAACATTAAACCTGATGTTAGTTTAGAACTGTATAAAGTTCTAATTGTTCCAATACTAACATTTAGATTTCCAATTTGAGGTGTATTTAAAACTACTACCAATAAGATATAAAACTACTAGATTCTGTTCAATAAAATTTTAAAATAATTGTCATTTAAACTGGATAACCCTGTAATTATTTTGATCTGTTTATATGATAGTCGTTTTAAGAATCTGGATTAACCCAGTGTCTAGACTGCATAAATATTATGATGCTTGCACATAATGCAATTTATAGCAATTTTTCATTTTCCATTCTTTGTGCTAAAATTCTACTTAGAACTTTATGGTATTCCAGAATGATTGGGAAAGATCCATCAAAATCTTATAAAATGTTTGTTTTTGCTCTATCACTCACATTAAAAGATAAATTTATTTGTTGTTGTAATATTTTGTTTAATGACAGCATTGGCTTAAAAAATGTGTTTGAGAACATTATTGTAGCTTAAATTAAGTGCATGCAGTATTTAATTTTATTTAGTTTTTGTTTTCTACAAATACATATTTTCGCTATTTTTCATTTTAATTTACATTGATTTGAAATATTTGTGTCATGTCTATTTATTTGTCATGTGTATTTATTAGATGAGAGCAATTTTGTAATTTATCATAAGAAAGAAAGAAAAAAAAAGGGAAGAAGAGATGGAGGGATGGGAAGGAAGGAGGGGAGGGAGAGGAGGAAGGGTGAAAGAGGGAGGGGGTGGGTGACTGAGAGTGTGGGAGTGAGTGAGAGAATGAGAGAGAGAGAGTGTGTGTGTGCATGTGGGAGTGAGAGTGTGTGTGGGAGTGTGAGAAAGTGTGGGGGAGCGAGTGAGAGAGAGTGTGGGAGAGGGTGAGAATGTGTGTAGGAAGGAGTGAGTGCGGGAGTGAGAGATAGTGAGTGGGACAGAGAGCAGGAGTGAGAGAGAGGAGAGTGGGAGTGTGAGAGAGAGTTTGTGGGGGGGGGGAGTGTGTGTGTGGAAGTGATGGTGAAGGTGAGAGAGACAGCTGATTTACATTTTGAAATAACGTACTAAATACGTTGTAAAGTCGCTGTATTTTGAAGTACGTTTGATATAAAATTCTGAGATATGTTTAATGAAAATTTACAAAATATTACATTAAGAGTGGTGTTTTCCCTCTGTACAATTGAATAGAAGTATGTTTGTCGCTATGGGACTTCTATTAGTCCGACAAATATGAAAGCAGTTTCCATTTTGCTTACAATTGTTGAAACAAAACTGAATGCCTTTTCCCTTTCCGAGCACTACTGCGATGCAAACTTCACTGCTCCACACTTTGTAGCGTAGTCGCCTCCACAAAATAAAACATAAGGAGTCAGATAACATGACTCGATTTAGTGTACTCTGCTTATCTCTGGATTGAAGCGTTTCCCTGGGTTTCCTCAGATTGTGTGTTGTGATTGGGATCCCATGTCCCTGGTGTCCCTATGCGCTAATTCAAATTCCCTGTCAATGCAATGACATCGAAATTTTGACATTTCATGATATAAAGCAAATGAATACAATGTAGCTTCCAAATAAAACAATTAAGATATGTTCACTACCGATTGTAATATAATAAGGATTCATTTATTGCTGTTTATTCTTAAAATTCTGTCCATTGACTATACTTACAATAAAAATATGAAGATGCATTTTGTTCTTTGACAATATTACCATCTAATTTTATTCTGGGAAGAAAAAGAAATATATTATTAACGTTTTTAAAAGTTTGGAGAAAAAATAATAGCTGGAAATTAAAAATTAAATCTTGAGACAATTTAAATTGAATTTCTATGTTAAAGGAAATTATGCAAGAATTATACAGTACACATTTCAAATGTAACAACAATTCTTTAAAGTTCAGAAAATAATCATTGTTGCAATACCTCATTGATGGCACTTGATATTACAGTAAATATTTCTATTAAAATAGGTTAACTATCTTCTAGAAAGGATATAATATATCGATTGGGAAATGTTGATGATTTTATTTGCTGTATTTATTATACAGAAACTTACCTGAAAGTGTTTTGTTTCTCGTGAACTTCAGTGAATACTGCGAAACGTATGATACATTCCTACTTTTTTACTTATTATATTATTTAACTCCATTTCTGAAGGTTGTTTGATACATATAATATTAATAATAATGAGAATAAAAATAATGATGATGAAGGTGAGTCCCTGTCATGGCCACGGTGTCAGCATGATTACTCGTCACCAAGTCATCCCGGGTTCGATACCCGGGCGGGGCAAAATAAAATTTGTAGCTCTTTGTATCCATGTCCCAATTTAATTAGCTGGGATTTACAGAGAGTCCGACCTCTGCGACTAATAACTGCAGTTGTAATGCTCGGATACAGTGGTCTGGATCATACCTAGACGCTGCCTGATGTTGGTTATTAAGATGAGTCAGTGAGTAAACTCAAATCATTAACTGAGCAAATCAAATCTTACTGGTACTTGTCTTTCGTGGTCCTCATTGGCCGAAATGAAAATACATACGTACGTACGTACGTACGTGCGTGCGTGCGTGCGTGCGTGCATTCTGTCTGTCTGTGTGTGTGTGTGTGTGTCTGTGTGTGTGTGTCTGTCTGTCTCTCTGTGTGTGTGTGTGTCTGTGTGTGTGTGTCTGTCTGTCTCTGTGTGTGTGTGTGTGTGTGTCTGTCTCTGTGTGTGTGTGTGTGTGTGTGTGTCTGTCTGTGTGTTTGTGTCTGTCTGTATGTGTGTGTGTGTGTCTGTGTGTGTGTGTTTGTCTGTATGTGTGTGTGTCTGTTTGTGTGTCTGTCTGTTTGTGTATGCACGTATGGATGCATGCGTGCGTGGATGCATGCGTGCGTGGATGCATGCGTGCGTGGATGGATGGGTGCGTGGATGGATGGGTGCATGGATGGATGCGTGCATGCATGCATACAGCATGCATGCATACAATAATGATGATTGTAATACTAATAGATTTACCTCAATACTTCTCATTTCAAAATTGTTCCAAGCAATAGTGTAAAAATGCAAGTTGTAAAAATATACAATATGTAATGTAAATTAATCAGAAAGAGCAACATGTCGCCGAGACCGGTCACCTAGTGTAGAATGGCACTTGAGATTGTAGCTCACCAAAGTGTAAGATTGTTCTGTGTTATCCACCCCACACTCTTAAACTTAGGCAAGTTGTTATAAATGTAGTACATTGGTGAGGTGCTATCTCAGTAATGGGATGACGTAGAAGCATGATTCTAATTTTGTTTTATTTTACTCTTAGGCATAAAAAATGAGGTACTCTATGGTATGTGAGATTAGTGGTTAAATTTATCACAACTTACATTGGAGCATCAGATTTTTGAGAATTTCTGATGAGGGTGATCATCTAGTGGAATGTGTCTGTAACAACATATACAGATAGTAGAGGCAGCTTTTCTATCTTGAAGTACAATATTGGGAAATAGGTGGGAAAAGGACTACTTGGATCTAGTTAAAAGTTGTTTTAAGTTCTGAAAAATATGAATTGATTATTCTTTTAAGTCAGCATGAATTAATTTTACTAAAAAAATCTAATGGAATTTAGTTTTCAATTGTTATTCGAAGAAGTGAGTTATGATTTTTAAAATGTCAAATGTTTATTTGTGATAATTTTTTAGAACTTCATTCTTGTGTATATTATGCTTGATTGTTGACAAATGAGTAATGCTCATGTAATGTGTTAATGAGTTGCTTTTCCTGCTGCAGTTACAAAAATAAGCAGGTACTCGTAAATGATGTTGATAAGGCTTGAATAGCATAATTTGAAATACAGATCTGAAATCAGATCCAAAATTTGCGTTCCAGATCTGTTTTCTCCAAGTGTATCTTGTACTGATTTATTATTGTTATTTCTCACAGGTCTTGTTCCTCGCAAGGTGAAGGAATTATGTGAGAGGTATGGTGTTACGCTTCCTCATTACAAGTTGCTTCCCAAGGAAAAGCAGCGAAATGTCAGAGCTCTTTTGAAAGACTATTTCAATTCCATGTGCAAGCATCTTTTAAAGGTAATATTTGACAGTATGTATTAAGGTTAGTGGTGGATTGCTAAGACAAAGTGTAAACTGTGATCTTGAGCCATGCTTTTGAAACCTCATTTTGAGCCAAGGTGCCTATTCGATTGCTGAAACAAAGTTTCATCGAAGTCTGGCCAGACCACGCCTTCACGGCATGGCTTCTGAATGCATGTTTGGTGATGCAGTGATCATCAGTTATTTTCAGCAGGAAAAAAGCATAAAGATAAAAGAAAATAACTAGACAAGCATGCTGCAATTTGACTTTTGTGTTTACAGTCCTCGCAGTGAAAGAGAAGTAATGAGATGTAACCAATGGAGCAAAAGCGCGGTGTTGCGTAGCTCCACCCATTCCCGACAGCATGATGCGACATCCACACATACACTGCTGTAACTCGTGGAAAAGCTAACTTCAGAAATATTGTGTGTCCCAGAGGTGGGTGGGCAAAGTTAATCTGAAATTAAACTTTATTAACTGTTAATCTGTTACTACAAAAGTTAACTTCATTAATATTTAAAGCGTTACTTTGGCTGTTGGAAATTCAACGGAAGTTAAATTCAAGCGTTAAAAGTTAATGGAACATTTTTAATGTTCAATCGGTCAAATTGCCGATTCCATAGTTCGTCAAACACGCTATTGTTCATTGTAACACAGGTAGGCTAGACTGGGTAGAGAAGGTAAATAAAAACATGTTATATATTGTAGTTTTTCTTGTTAATTGTATTTGAAGTTGCAAGAGGACATATTCCTCATGCATGATCACCTTGCATAAGGTGTATTTTATTTAATTATCTAACAGGCAATCGCCCAATATACATCAAATTAATATATGAACATCAAATCAATGTGAACAGTGACTATTTAGAAAATAATACAATCGTATTGAGAGTACAGACTGGAAGATTTAAAACCTAATTTGTTAAGAAAAATTTATGTAACAACATTGCAACATTGTTTTTCTTTTCATAAACATTATCATACAAAAATTTTCATGTGAGATAGATAACACTTGCCCCGCATAATATCTTTTTCAGTGAAAGCTGTCAAATGGTAGTATAGTGTTTTCTTGCATGTAATATGCAGTTATGTGATGTTGCAAAAGAGACTGTAACTTTAAGATCGTCAATTTAGTAATAGTTGTTGTTTTTTCTATTCAGTTCACTTTATATATTGAATTTAAGATCAGTCCAGGAGTCGGAGGGTGGGGATAGAAATGGGAGAAGGCCACTGCAAGCCGCTAAATAACATAATCTTGGCATGGCCATGGTGTGTTTCACCTCATGTGAGTAACTCTTGTTTCCATGACTTTACCCGATGTGCCCTTGGGACTGCTTATCTCCAAGTTCAGGCCCTGCCTATGACACACAGCGTGAGAATCTCAGACCATACTTAGGTATTGAGCCCTAATCATTCGAAGCGAAAGCATATGATGTCCAAGCATTTAGAAACATTTCACAGGAAAGGACGGGCACTCCCGATGGCCTTGAGCAATAACAGATCATGGGTTCATGCTGTACGAGATAAGATACATTTCTGACCGCTGTGGGAAGAATGCTTAAAAAAATTAATGGACTTACGTTAACTGGAGATAAATGTGACAGAAGATAATAAAAGCATTAATGATTTTTTAAGTTAACTTAAAAGTTAAACAAAAGGCCAACTTCGTTAATCAAAGGAATATCTCTTTTGTGCCCAGCTATGGTGTGTCCTATCAGCCAAAAGTCGGATCAATCTTGCTAAATGTCACAGCTGGCTTATGAATTACTGACGGTTTAGTGATGTNACAAGAACGACAAGAACGACAAGAACGACAAGAACGACAAGAACGACAAGAACGACAAGAACGACAAGAACGACAAGAACGACAAGAACGACAAGAACGACAAGAACGACAAGAACGACAAGAACGACAAGAACGACAAGAACGACAAGAACGACAAGAACGACAAGAACGACAAGAACGACAAGAACGACAAGAACGACAAGAACGACAAGAACGACAAGAACGACAAGAACGACAAGAACGACAAGAACGACAAGAACGACAAGAACGACAAGAACGACAAGAACGACAAGAACGACAAGAACGACAAGAACGACAAGAACGACAAGAACGACAAGAACGACAAGAACGACAAGAACGACAAGAACGACAAGAACGACAAGAACGACAAGAACGACAAGAACGACAAGAACGACAAGAACGACAAGAACGACAAGAACGACAAGAACGACAAGAACGACAAGAACGACAAGAACGACAAGAACGACAAGAACGACAAGAACGACAAGAACGACAAGAACGACAAGAACGACAAGAACGACAAGAACGACAAGAACGACAAGAACGACAAGAACGACAAGAACGACAAGAACGACAAGAACGACAAGAACGACAAGAACGACAAGAACGACAAGAACGACAAGAACGACAAGAACGACAAGAACGACAAGAACGACAAGAACGACAAGAACGACAAGAACGACAAGAACGACAAGAACGACAAGAACGACAAGAACGACAAGAACGACAAGAACGACAAGAACGACAAGAACGACAAGAACGACAAGAACGACAAGAACGACAAGAACGACAAGAACGACAAGAACGACAAGAACGACAAGAACGACAAGAACGACAAGAACGACAAGAACGACAAGAACGACAAGAACGACAAGAACGACAAGAACGACAAGAACGACAAGAACGACAAGAACGACAAGAACGACAAGAACGACAAGAACGACAAGAACGACAAGAACGACAAGAACGACAAGAACGACAAGAACGACAAGAACGACAAGAACGACAAGAACGACAAGAACGACAAGAACGACAAGAACGACAAGAACGACAAGAACGACAAGAACGACAAGAACGACAAGAACGACAAGAACGACAAGAACGACAAGAACGACAAGAACGACAAGAACGACAAGAACGACAAGAACGACAAGAACGACAAGAACGACAAGAACGACAAGAACGACAAGAACGACAAGAACGACAAGAACGACAAGAACGACAAGAACGACAAGAACGACAAGAACGACAAGAACGACAAGAACGACAAGAACGACAAGAACGACAAGAACGACAAGAACGACAAGAACGACAAGAACGACAAGAACGACAAGAACGACAAGAACGACAAGAACGACAAGAACGACAAGAACGACAAGAACGACAAGAACGACAAGAACGACAAGAACGACAAGAACGACAAGAACGACAAGAACGACAAGAACGACAAGAACGACAAGAACGACAAGAACGACAAGAACGACAAGAACGACAAGAACGACAAGAACGACAAGAACGACAAGAACGACAAGAACGACAAGAACGACAAGAACGACAAGAACGACAAGAACGACAAGAACGACAAGAACGACAAGAACGACAAGAACGACAAGAACGACAAGAACGACAAGAACGACAAGAACGACAAGAACGACAAGAACGACAAGAACGACAAGAACGACAAGAACGACAAGAACGACAAGAACGACAAGAACGACAAGAACGACAAGAACGACAAGAACGACAAGAACGACAAGAACGACAAGAACGACAAGAACGACAAGAACGACAAGAACGACAAGAACGACAAGAACGACAAGAACGACAAGAACGACAAGAACGACAAGAACGACAAGAACGACAAGAACGACAAGAACGACAAGAACGACAAGAACGACAAGAACGACAAGAACGACAAGAACGACAAGAACGACAAGAACGACAAGAACGACAAGAACGACAAGAACGACAAGAACGACAAGAACGACAAGAACGACAAGAACGACAAGAACGACAAGAACGACAAGAACGACAAGAACGACAAGAACGACAAGAACGACAAGAACGACAAGAACGACAAGAACGACAAGAACGACAAGAACGACAAGAACGACAAGAACGACAAGAACGACAAGAACGACAAGAACGACAAGAACGACAAGAACGACAAGAACGACAAGAACGACAAGAACGACAAGAACGACAAGAACGACAAGAACGACAAGAACGACAAGAACGACAAGAACGACAAGAACGACAAGAACGACAAGAACGACAAGAACGACAAGGATTTTTACTGTAAAAAATCAGTTACAAATTATTTAGCAGTTTTCTTTTATTTTGATATTTGGTATTAATGTGTGGAAAAGGGGCTATTTGAGCTGCGTTACTTTAAACTGTTGAATGTAAAATGTTGAAACAAATCTCAGTCACAAATTCAGAAATATGGCGAAGCAGGTTTGGTTTTGCCTGGAAATAAGCAATGTTTGGCCTAACACTTTATGCGATGATCAAAATACTTCTACTCCAGCTCAACTATATATGAGGAAAACTAAGTGAAACTTAGAGTTTATTGGAAAAACAACCCATCACACCTTCATTTAGAAATTATTTTATGAAGTTTTGTTCCCAATAAAAAAAATTTTACTTCATTTTGGGGTAAATTATAATATTCACCCTGTATTTATCCATTAATTCAACTCGCGAATTTAAATAAATTTTATTCAAAAATAAAATTCAGCATAGAACTCAAAGACAAAATTCTACTACTACCTTATTATAAACAAATAAAAAAAACACCCAAGGAATATGACCTTTGTTTAGTGGTAGTTTAGCATTTCCCTTTAATCCTCGGTGAAAAATGAACATGGGTAGAATATTTTATTTCAGCATTGACCCCAGTTCACCCTCTTCCCTTGGTTGTGCACAAAGCAGCTGAAGTGGGTGGCAGTGTCTGAACATAAATTCAGTCAGATTCTGCTGACTCAAGAAAAACATCCGTTTCCAAAGCGAGAGGAACAGTTGGCAATCTCGCAATGCTGGCAGTGGTTTCTCAACTTTCTCGTGGTCAACACCTACAACACCAACATCAACACCACCACCACAAACAACAACAACAAAAACAACAACAACGCACTCAATGAAGTGAATCCAGTGTGTATATACAAACATGAAGCAGTAATTGAGAATGAAGAAATCAAGTTGTACTGGGATAGAGAACAGATTGCCTTTCAGCAAGCCAGAGATAATAGTAATAAAGAATAGGAGTAAAGAAACGCTTATAATTGGCATTTCAATCCCATTAAGCAATGATATGTCCAAGAAACATGAGGAGAAGGTAACCAAATATTCAGGTTTGACCGCAGAGATAGAGAGATGTGAAATCAAGAAAAAGTCACTGTTATTCTGCTTATTATCTCAGCTACTGGAGTCATCCCCAAGAAACTCCATGAAGGGTTAAGGCCATTGGGACTGCATCCCAGTACCTACAAAGAGATGCAGAAAAATATGGTGCGAGGTACATGCTCTATAGTTGGGAGATGTTTATACAGTACTATAAGCCATACATAATGCCTTGGTGATATACCTGCAATATGTATTATTCAACCAGTGAAAACTGAGGTTCAATTAAATAATAATAAATTTTTATTTCCAGCATCAAATTTACTACAGGAGGTACAGGTTAAACTTCTCAGAATGCTAATCAATATCCAGTTGTAGGTCAGTTACACATATAAAAAAATCTGGAGTGTGCCCCACTCAACTTTCCAATTATAATTCATAACAAAGACTCATGGAACTAAACACGCAACTAAACATAAAAACTCAAGCTAAAATTAAAAAAAAAAAATTTAATAATAATAATAAAAATACTATACAAAGTGATATATTTCTTAGATTAATTGGATGCAAAATATTTATCATCACAATACATGGTATCCTAAAAACCAAAGTATCATATTCAAGTAAAGATTGTGTGAACTATCTTTCAAATTGAACTCTTTTGAATTATCTTATTTGCAGATTCAAATAAAGTACCTCCAACATAACTCATTTTTTGCACAATAATTTTTTGCTCTATCTCAAAAATGATTTTTTTTGACCGATTACAATACTTCCCTTATACACCCTGAATAATTGGAAGGTAACAAAATTGTATGGCAAAAAAAGGGGGTCCATTTCACCAGTAAATTTCTTTGCAGTCAACATGCTGCTATCTGTGGTGTCTGCATGCAAATTTACTTCAACTTATTAAGCTAATTATCAAAACAATAATTTCTTGAATAATACACCGATAAAGAGTAAATACAAAACACATTTAAATTAATGTATGTGTTTAGGAATAATATTAATTTTTAATCTGGGAAAGAAAACCCAAAAACTTACCATTATACACCTTGTGTATATGTAAAATATATACATAAACGTGCTTCCTTACGCTGATACAATAATGAGATAACAATTCAACTCAAATTAATATACAATTAGTGAACATGACAGAAAAAAAATGATTTGAAATGAATATTTGTAATTATTTTATTTATTTAACTTATTACCTTGGTTAAGTTAAATAGTTTAGTGCGTGCGTTAGTGCGTTTAAATATATATATCTGTGTGTGCGCGCGTGTGTGCGTGTGTGTGTGTGTGCGTTTTTCTCTTATCTAAAACATTGAATAACAAATTCACTTAACTTTAATGGTGTAATCTTTGTTCTGTAATTTCTTTCCTGGCATGAGGGGAAATTTATGTGTGCGTGGGACTGAATATGAGACATGTATGCATGTACTTCTTGACTTTCATCAAGTGTACTATGTATAATGTTCACATGTAATCTAGAAAATTTTATTTTCCTCTTTGAAGAACCTTGAATTTAAAATAAATATCAAAGTAGTAAACACTCGGGATGTAGTACCATGTATGGCACATTTTATGTAAGAACATAAACTGAAAAATTTGAAGAAATCTTAAGAACTTACTTGTAGTCTTTGTAGAAAATGTTCACTTGGCTGAAAACATGGTATTAACAGTGTTCCACATTGACTGAAGTATTAGAGAAAAGTGTAATTTTTTCACATGTAGTTTAGGAATGAGAATTTTCAATTGTGAGATTTTGACAGAAATGTTTTGTGGATCCATGATACTGAACATGTTTAAAAAAATACTAGTTGTTGATAACTAGAATAGGACTACCTATGGCATAGTGCTTAGCGCACCCACCTTCTACTTCTGGTGACACTAGTTCAAAACTTAGTTGATCCACCGTAGACTTTGCAGTTGTGGTCAAAGCGAGTTCGCAGCAAGTTTTCTCAGGATACTCCCATTCCCCATGCCTTTCATTCCATCACAACTTTCACTCATCATTCACCCTTCACCTCATTCGTACGTCACCCTTCACATTCCTGTCATTAGGAGACCATCTGAGAACAGGCAGTGGTTGAGTACAATGACCAGGGCATAGAGGACAGTGTGCCTGAAGAGACACACTGGCAAACTCCTATAACACAAGCAATTTTGGCACAATTTCATACATCACGAGAACACGTGTAATCATGTATTCTATATGTATGTAAGACTTATTGACCTGTAAAACTTATGGAATAAGTATGAAGTTGTTCTGTTGGCTCTGATCCCACAAAAAAAAAAAAAAGAGCGTGTCAGTTTTACGGTGTTGTATGAAAATGTGAAGTATTGTGGACATAAATTTTAAGTAAATGATGTCTAGAGAATTCCTCATTACCGACCCCATTTCCCAACATGTACCATAATTATTGAGAAGAGATTTAAAAAAGAATTCTTCTGGCCAATGTTTCGGAAATTTATTTTTCGTTCATCATGGTTAGATGACACAGCTAGTTGACCAACCAACTCCTCACTTCTGTAAGAATTGTTTGATTTTGGACCTCTTTTATATAATAATTGTACAAAATGACCAAAGAAGTTTTCCAATTTCTTTCAACCATGACCCAAAAAAGAGAGCTTGAAGTATCATATATTTCATATGTAACCAGAGTTCAGCATCTTTCCAGTTTCTGCCTTGAAGGCAATGGACAGTGTGAATTACTGAGAGTTCATTAGTGAATGGTCACGGAATTCTTTGTTTTCTTGTCAAGCACGTATGCTTTCTTATGAGGATGAAACGGAATGAAATGTTGCTGTGATATCTTTCCAAATAATATCCTTTTTGTGAACTACTGTGAAAATTTTGACATGCTGAAGAGAGTATGTACATTGGTCTTAGTCCACTAGCTTTTTTCTTCATAGCACCAAGGACTCTTTGTTATCTTTACGTTTTTCAAAAAAAGGAAGAAACTAGGGCTGTAAATATTATTTTCACTCACTGTCATTGGATTCTCTTATTGGCACTAATTTTTGTTGTTGTGTTAAGTGTGCTGTTGATACATATTTACAGCATGTTTTGGTTATATCGTCTTACTTCTATACAGTGCCACTTCTCAACGTGACTAGCATGGAGGTCATCAGGACTTCTTATACTAGAATAGTGACTGACCCTTTCCTCTCATCCACCCAACAGTAACCATCTACAAGTAATATAGATGAAAGAATACTGCAAATGGCTTACCTTAATTCATTTGCATTTTGGAGCATGAATGAATGCTGCAAAACTCACCACTTAGAGCAACCTGAACTATCATGTTGGATATGCATTTTATGGCAAGTTATTTTCTTAAACATGTTATCATGCCACCTTTGGTTTTAGGTGATGTGAAAATTTGGAGTTGTTTATGTTTGGTGTATCATAATATCTCAAGGATTCTCAGGCTGTTGTATGTAAAATATTTCTAGTATGTCAGTAATATGAAATGGAGCCGATCTTATGTATGCTATAATTTACACTTAATCTCATGTGTTTCTTTACATTTCCATTTTGAAATGACTGAGAACTGTTGCTGTGGATAAAGAGATAATTATTTTCATCAAGTTTTCTTCCAGTTGTCAGTTTTTTTTTGCTATTAAAAATTTTAGTAGTTCCTCTATCATATTGATGTATTTCTCTTCCCTTTTCAAGGAACACCTAGAACTGCAGTCTTTTGTGAGGCAGAACAAGAAAATATTACAAACAAAAGGGGAGCTTAGTTCAGAACGCAAAGAAAAACTAGAAGTACTTCAGACTTCATTTGACAGAATAGCAAATGTTGCCCAGCAGTTTGCTGAAGCCCTTGATGAAGATCTTCCAACTCTACCTGAAGATGGTAATTTTTCTCGTTTGATTTATGATTATCTGGTTTTTCGTAATTGAAGTTTCTTTTGATACATTTTATTTTGAAGCAATTATTTTCTTTTGGTTCTTCCTTACATATTTTTGGTGTTTGAATTTCAGTGTAAACAGCATGAAAATTGCTCTTGTTCATTGAAAGGCTATACATCATGTTCCTCATTGTACGCTAAATTTGTGTTATATAAGTGAAACAATGTCCATGCTAGTCCAACCTATGCCTATGAATTGTGATTTGTGCCTTGATGTCTCCTTGGTTGTATTGGTAGACTTAGTTTTCTTATGTTCATTCTTTTCAGTTTCTTTAGAATTTTTGATAGTATTAGAAAACTCTTTACTTATAATTTCTGGCAGCTTTTGTCAATTTGTTTGTCACTTGAGACAGTGTTTGTGTGAGGGTAAATCAGAAATCTGGAAAGGGTAATAAAATACTAGTTGTATGCAAATGAAGGCTTGAAAATTCTCTCTGCAAGTACTTTTATATGTGCACCCTTTCCTCTCTTTGCTTGAAACAGTGTCTTTCGATCAAATTTATCTTTGTGGTAAGATTCTGAAGATTTATTCCTTATGTTGTAGTTCTTGGTAGTTCTTTTGTTGTTGAAGTTCATCATTTCATTGAAATGGTTTGAGATCTCATAAGTATTTTAATATTTTGCCTGTAAAACACACAATAAATGATGAAATATGAATCATTGGAGTTACTTGTTTTCTCTCACTTAGAAAATAGTTTGTTTTCTTAAATAAGACATCATTTGGGTTATTAAATGAAAGGTTCTTTTGTATTATTTAAGAAGGTGTTTATCTGTTTCAAGGGTTACAATATTTAGGCTCCAGTAATATCACATTTTCAAGGTTTCAGTGATTCATTAAAAATAGTATTTCTGTGTAAAGTAGTAATTTTAATACACTAATCAGCATCAGAACCTGTTGTTCACATAGTAATGTGTAAAGCTGTTGCCTGGAAGGGTTGGGATTCATGTATGGGTGTTTTCATTTTTTCCTTCTGATGAGAATAGTTTTCATTGTTCTTTTACCGTTTTATCCAAATATTGATCTTTTCTTCCATTTAAAAGAATCTATTAATTTTTACAATTTTTCCAGTTCATATTAATATTTCTGTTCTGCATACTGTTCATTCTTACCCCCTTTACTTTCTTTTTGTGTATTTGTACTTAGTCACAGTTTCACACAGTCATAGTTTCTTTTTATTACTGTGGCTGTCAAGTGTTTTCTCAACTCCTCTCATTGAACTTGGTTCATTAAAAATATGAAAACCTCCCCTAACATTGAATGTGTATTCAAGTAAACTAATATTAAATTTTTCTGTTTGTCTGATACAAAATTTGGAGAGGGCATTTTTATTGGACTTCATGTTTGAAAAAATGTCAGGGAAGGGTACTTGGATATTGAAAGAAAAAATTGTGGAATCCCTTCGAGGATGCTGTTTAAAATTTAGGGTAGATTGAGATTCTATGGGAAATTTTGTGAACTTTTAAAACAAATTTAATGACTGAAAAATCGCAGATGGCATCTTTAGCGCTAACAATTTGTGAGTACTTACCGTCTTTACCCGAATTTAGTCCCCCTCTCGCAAATATAGTATAAATCAAAGTCCTTCTGTAGAGAAATGCTCACTTGAAATGTGTGAAATTGTCATGCGCAGTTCTAATTTTCATATGACTTGCGTAGTTCTCTTGGCCTCGCCACATCCACACGGATTTCGGCTCTACTTCGAATTCTTGTGCCACCGCTCCATTTCCATGTGACTGAGCATAATTTAGAAATCGCAGTTTGAACTACGCGTTGAAGCTTCTTCGATCGGCCAACTTTCGTTTTGTTTAAGGTGATTCCCGTTTCTCGACAGTGCTGTCACGGTCTGCACAGTGACGGAAATCGGTTACCCCTAGACGACATGGATAATTAGGTTTTTGCTATTGACGAACCCCTAAAGCCCCACAAAAAAAAAAGTTTTCACTTCGGATCAGCGTCAAATCCCGCCATCGTCGGGTAACAAGTGATGATCGTCCGTCACGATATTGTTCACCATTTCTTATGATTTCATTACTTTTCTCTGCATAAAAATTACTTATATTCGATTTATACACTGTTTGTGTTCGCTTATCTCATTTCACACACAATACTTTGAATGAGCAACTTTCCCCCCCTCCAGTGGCTCAGATGTTAGCGTTCTTGCTCATCACCAAGTTGTCCCGGATTCAATTTCTGGTGGGGCCAGAAAATTTTTTCACATTAATGTATAGCTGTGATTACTGAAAAGCAAACCCTCGTACTCCTCCTAGTATCATTAGCTCTAAGTACTACTAACTACTCCTACCAACCCCTCCACTTGGGCCAAGTTAAGCGGTCCACGTACTAACAATACTCCCACCCAACTCCTACCTCCTACAGCTCCATGTAGATAAGCTTCAATAGCAAGCTGCATTCGCATTTACATATACTACAATTTTTAAAAAATAGTCCCTCCAGAATGTTGAGCAATTTTTCCAAAAAAGAAAGTGGGACTATTTGCAGGTAAATTCAGTACTTTGAGGCATAGAATCAGATGAAATTATTTTAAATTAGTTTTTCAGATCAGTCCATAAAGACTAGACCCACGTGACGTGGAATTGCCCACACATTTAATTTGATGGTAATATTGTGTAATGTGCTTTGACCACTAAAAGTTTTCACTTATGAGACCCAAAATTTTATATATGAGGATAATGAGCCAAAATTCAGTTTAAGACTGAAAGCCATTTTCTAATGAATCCTCTCACAGTGGTCTAGGGGATGTGTATCCTGCAGTGACTACAGTCACATTGATGGACCTGTATTTGTTGGGGGCTCTGTACTTGCTGCATGGTGATGTGTATTTTCTTCCACCCTCTCATATTTACAGGGAAACTTTTCTGATTGCTAAGGATTTCTGTAGCAAAACTTTTATGAAAACTCTTTATTTGGTGTGTCCCTGCTGCAGATAAAGTAAGTTTCAGTAAATTTTATGTCCATCTGTTAAGAGATTTTGAGGAAATAGTATAAATAATTTCATTTATATTTTTAATTTATATGATACAAGTTTATTTTCCCGGTTTTGCTCGGTCCATAAATGTGAGCCAGTTTACGGTGTTAGTCAGTTTAGGCATTGAATTTCTATGCAATAGAAGTCTCACAGGATAGGATTTATTGCGCCAATTTTGTGTGACCTGAGACAACGTAGTTAATGTACACCCCGAGTAGGATGACTCTCGTCGCACCCCTTCTCTCTCCTCCCCACCACGCCATACATCCACCGTCCGAGAATTTAGGATGGCTATCTCCACGCGACAAGCAGTGTTGCCTTCTGCTCGCCTGCACCCCACCCCCTCACTATGCCACGGAAAGCACCGAGTCAGAGCGAGGGTATTTCCTTACATTTCCCTAACTCAGATCCAGTCTTGGTGGACGGAAGTCAGTTTGCGGATCGCGACACGAACTTCACAGTTCGGAATAAAGAGTCCCGGTGAACGGCGATTTCATTGACACTTATTTAAACCTCTTCAAATAGTCATTACATTCTATAAATAACAGAATAACTGCTGGTTGAAGATTGTTAAGGACTACTTAAAATACTTGACCATTCTCAATCAAATTATAAAATACTATAAAACAAAAAAAATCGTTTATTTGTGAAATGACAAGTATATCAGTGTGGACTTTTCTTATAATATGGTCGAGCACATGTCATTTTTCTTTATAGTGAAATAAGCTAATTCTTTGACTTGAGTCTTCGTGAACGCATTTTTTTTATTTCTGAGGGTTAATTTAGAAAAAAAAGTAATATTCGTATCAGTTGGGTTGTACCGAAAAATCATATCCACCTCTTACCACCCCAAAAGAGAAAATTCTAATAACTATAGTTTCATGCCACGGATTTCCTCGCAAATGGTTTATTACGTACATAAATTAAGGTATTTATACCATAATAATCGATTGCGTGTAATAAACTTATGTATACGCGCAATTGATGTGCCATGAGAAATAAATGAGAACATTAATCTAGACAAAACTATGAAAGTTTGAAGTTCCTCATTTCAATAATTATTATTTATGTTAAAAATAGTATTTTTATAATATTCCCCCTTAAAGAATTCATGAATTTCTAGTTGTGGTCACATAGCCATAGCTTTTAAATGGAAAAGACGTACATTAAAGCGATTTCATCACTAATTGTATTTATTGACTATTTCGCCGCAGAATATCTTATCTTCTTATTGAATATAAACATTAACCCCACGATTTTTCACTGATAAATTAAGAGGTATTGACCGTCGTCGAATTAATGAAGGGCTCAATTAAATCTGCCTAATCGATGAGAGAATTCGCGTTTATAATGTGTTTTTCTCCAAAAGAGTGGAAGTTCTCTAAAACCTCTTAAATTATTTACTTTTCCATTTCTGGAAATGGAAGTGTGGTTCCAAGATTCTCAACACAAACTCAGAACACACGTTTCAAAAAATTGTCCTCCTCTCCGCTTTCTCCCTTCTCGATATTAAAGTTACATCTTGCGCAGCGATAAGGAAAAGATCGGCAGGAAAACACGGGGATGCGATCTTGAGTACCTGAATCCCTTGACTGCGGGGAGGAGATCGGCTTGAGCCAATTATACAGAGTGTATCCGTGATGATGGAGGAGGGCAAATGGATCAATTTGAGATAAGGAACCATATTCCGGAAACAATCGAGAATAAGCAAAATTCTACTCATTTAATTCCGTTAACCATATTCTGGAAACGATCGAGTCAAAAGTTAAAAACCACCGACCTCAGTCGGGTTTGAACCCGCTAACTTGGAAATAGTAGACTAACGTCGTAACCACTACACCATTGAGGCCGGCAGTCTAAAGTTAAAGCGTTAATCAGTCTGATACCTCCGACACATACTAAAATTGTACGGTAGATATTGCTGACGAGCAGAAGAGGTTGGGATAATAACTCAACTACTATAATGCAGATGGCGTATTGTGTACTGACTTGATCGGTGTACGATGTCTGTACTGTAGGCTTCAGTTTGTGTTTACGAGTTGAAGTGGTACGTTGATCAACCCTTTCCAAATGGAACTGTACCCAGTTACGAAACTTGCAGATATGATTTTCGTGTATGGGCGAGCAAGTGGAAGCAGCAGAGAAGCTGAATTCGAACGGGTACTACAGAACTTTGTGCGACGGTGCCATGCCTGCATTGACGCAGGGGGACGCCATTTTGAACATTTGTTGTAAATGTAGCAGCTTGTGAAACTTATGCAGGTAAACGGAATTAAATGAGTAGAATTTTGCTTATAACTTTTGACTCGATTGTTTTCGGAATATGGTTCCTTATCTCAAATCGATCCATTTGCCCTCCTCCATCATCCCTGAAAGTTTGTAACATCGTCACGGTTACATTCTGTATAATATTCCGTTACTGTGAGACACAAGTTCACCAAAGTTTATGAGTATTCTGCCGTATTCGCCCCTCGTTGTAATAAAAATTAAAAATATTTGGTGAACTATCTCAATAACGAGATGTTGCAGGAGTGTGATTTCAAATTTTGTTTCATCCATCTTTTTTTATGCGAGCAAAATTAGTCGTAGTACAGTAATGTAAGATCAGTGTCAATGTATACGACGTCAGATAATTTATGTAATGTGTATTAGAGCATGGGATTTCTGAGCCTGAATGGGAATGTGAAAAACTTTTTCTTTCTTTTCTATCGAAGACAATACTGAACTTCATTTTGAAGCATTTTGCAAGCAAACCCTTGAACAAGACGTTTATGAAATTTTATGTTGGAATTGTGTAAATGTAGTGGTTACTTTGCACAAGCATGTAAATATTTAATTAATTACATTATCGCGTACGTTATGAAGTTTCTTCGTGAAAAAGGAAAACCTTTAATGGTTTTAAATAAAGTAATACACACTCTTCTGCGATCTCGTTTACATAAACATTTTAGTTTGTTTGTTTTAAGAACATAATTTCACTTTTCTTCCCATTACCCTACGATGTCGAAATTTAATAAGTTAAAATACCTAAATAATTCCTTAACCGAATGGAAATTAATTAGTTTTTATTTTCATGTACGTAAGAATGGTATGCATATGAGAGAATGTGTCATTCACATCAACACCCGTTGTCATAACCAAATTGCACCACCATCGCCGCCACTACAACTGGGTATGGCACGTTGTGTGGTGCTAAATCGTTTCTACAAATATACTGCAGAACTAATTACTGATTAAAATCGTTCAAAGGTGTCAATGTCTTTGAAAATCATAAACGCTTTTCCACGCACTCATTCTCTGGGGGATTTTCATGACTCCCTTGACCCCCCTCCCTCACCCTTGTAACCGCGCTTGCCAAACACTCGAAACTACTATCATACGGTCGCACAAACTGATATGAAAATTCACTGCGAAACCGAGACTACGAAACTCGTACATCAGACGTCAGAGTAAGAGATATCTTTATACCTGTCAGCAACAGGAACATAAGAATCAGGTTACTCGGGAGCGAAGATATGGACAGACTGAGAATGACCGCAAAAGTGTTGACAGCAACGACGTAATAAGAAAAACACGCGACCTCCATTTGGGGATCACGGCAGTTAATGGGTTAACAGAACTAAGACAGTCTTCTTTGTTTAAAATTCTGTATTTGCAACAAATCTATGATAGCAATTAAAACATCAGGAGTAGAATTTTTTGTGGTACAATGCAAAATATGTGGTCCACATATCTCGTGTACACTTCGGTATCTTGCGTAAAATCTGATTTTAGCAATCTTCTTTCTCTATATCTCTTAAAACGAATTCTGATAAATCAATTTCCATAATTAGATGTAGCTCTTACTAAATAAATATTAAAAATATCAGTGCATACAAAATAATTGTACAAATAAGATTTAGTTTAGAATACGGAAAAGCTGGTTCTTTTCTCGGGAAAAATTGGGATTTGTTTTATTTAGCTAAGTAAAATTCGGAGATACTCGTATTTCCATTAATTTTGTGGCTGTTTCATTACATTAGGTCAATCCGTGATAGCGTAAACTCGAGTCTTACGTAATTTCAGTGCCGAAAACCGGCACAATTTCGTACGCAGGCAAGCTTTTAGATTGGGCAGCGGGCACTTGAAAGTCCCTGGGTCCTCATTGACAGACGCGAGATGCTTTCTGGACGAGTCGGCAACATTGCCACCGTCCTTTTATCCCTAAATCGGTGCCTCGGTCAAAACCTGTGACAAGTTCACTGACGTAACACGTGTTGCAGTTGTAGAATATCACGCTGTGCTTCACTGGAAATCCGCTAGATGGCAGTACACTCGGACAATTTTATCCAACTCTTAACATGGAAATGGGATCTCTACTCAATGGTTTAAGTGAATACCTCAAATATCTCCTTAACAAATAAAAATATTGAAATGTGGTTTTCACTTAGACAAGTCAAGAAATGGGGCTAATCCATTAATGTATGCTATACTACCTGAGTAGGCGAGCCGGTGTGCCCTTGTTACTCCCAACCACATAGAGGACCAGCAGTTGGGTGGCCATACTACTGTAGCCTCATAGGTGATTGCACACTTTGACTTAAACACTACTCTGGTTGGTATTGGATTGTCTTATTGGGTAGAAAATTATATCAGATTTAACAGACACTCTTAAGTCCAGCAGTAACATTTTCATTACCATCATTTGTCTATACTAATAATGAGTTGAGATGTAAATCAAAGATTACTCGTCATAGTAAGGAAAACTTACTTCAGTCATTGTTTTCACCATTTCCAGATTTGTTTGTGAAGAATGAAATATTGCTTTCAGAAGATGTTTTAATTAAAACTGGTGATTTCCATTTGCTGCTCTGAGTGTGCACAAGTGCACCCTGAGTGTAAAAGTGTTCCATTTGACAGAGAAGTTGCACCAGTGTGTGGAAGTGTTTGTTCCATTTGTCTATCAAGGCGTTCTCTCCGTACACTGAGAGCAACCGGTCTGCTCTGAAAATTTCCTCAGGGACTGCACTGTGTGTTATTGAGGTTAGGTTAGTGTGTGGATAACGGATCCATGGTACATGTTATAAGATTATTGCAAATATTATCTTCGTCTGAAAGCTCCTTAGATTTACATGCTACTACTCTCCCGGTGGAGTGGGGAACATGGCGCATTTGTGCTGTCATAGTCCACACTCGGAGCAGTAAATGGAAAACACTATAAGCAACGCATTATAACAATAACGCTCTAATAACCATGACGAGCCCTAAAGCCCCACAAAAAATAACATTTTCACAAAGTACGATAAAAAGAACTTTTGGCACGGACCCCTGTATTCACTGACATTGAATTATCATATTCAAATTCTTGGATCTCCTCACCTTTTTCAGCTGAAAGGCATCTGCTCTCTTCCTGCCCCAGCTCTCCTACTCCAATGAGTGATCTAGTTGTTTGAAGTATACATCAGTGGGTTAATCTATCTATCCCTGAACATGCCCCGAAGGTGCCCAAGCGGTTGGCGGAGGGTAGAGCTCCACAATTACTTGACCTCTGCACTAGAAGAAAAGGAGGAGATATGGTCAGCATCTCGCTCCGACCGGTTTGACCCCATTTTACAGCAGGCTGAGTAGGCCTGGGAGTCAGTCTAGATGTTGAGGTGAGATGGAAAATCCCCACTTCACCGGGGATCCAGCCAGTAACTCAGCGCTCTACCCACTGAACTCTCAATGGGTTAATCACTTGGCGTAATTACATGATTAGCAGTTTTTTAGTTGCAGTATCAAAATACAGTATGCATACAAAAGTATCAAAATGCAGTAAAAAATGCAAATGCAATAACAATTTACACCTGCATTGATTTTTTAAATCAAATTGGTTGTTTATTCAATGTACCTTCAAAGCCCAAGAAAATAAAATGCAATGATATAACATTTATAGAACTTGAACAAATAACAACAGAGAAACAACATGGAGAATAATAACATATTTGGTATATGGACAAGGAAAACATGACGCTTTTCACGATTCTGGAGGACCTCTCGGAGAAAGTTTTAAATCAATCTTTAAAGAGTCTTCTGCTATTTGTCACAAACTGAGACCAGTATTTATATTTTTCTGGAATGTACAAAATTTACACCGATTGTTCTTAAGGACGTTCTGTTGCCTGAAGATTTAAAAATATTGTTTACTGTAGAAAATTATTAAGCAACAAAATTTTCAATGCAGCAATAAAATACTACAGGTGTTATACATGGTGTACTTTAATCCAGAATCATTATTTATTCATCTTAGTTATGTGTGCTAGCTTTAGTGCTAAGCTAGCAAACTGTTTTAAACAAATGCATGTCAACAAAATTTGTGTTGCAGCGATAAAAATAGCTTAAAATATGAGTAGTTTTCAAAAGATGGTTTGTCACTTTTAGGGACCTCTATGTGTGTATACAAAAGGCAGTAATCTTGGCACTGTGCCACCCTCCGCACCTCAGTGACTCAGGTGAATTCATCTGGCACTGAGAACTTATCGCAAATGCATAACGTGACGCAGCACCCCTGACATAATTCTCATTGAGATTCAGGTTAAAATAACATGGACAGAAAGCAGACCCTCAGCGAAATTTTCTGTCGTTACGACGGGATTTTACGGCAAAGGTTACGATAGAATTTACGACAGGATTTTTGTCGTAAATTGGGCACGGCAGGCCGTAGTTACGATAGGATTTTACGACTGCCTGTCCCTACGACAGAACCTGGGAAGAAAACTAAAAGCACGCGATTTTGTCCTTATAACTGCTGACTCATACATTTCATTGTCTCGCGTCAGAAGCTTTCGTGAATCATGCAATGGAGAGTTCTCTTGTTATTTACCTCCGATATTGGGAGAAACATTTTAGGCTGGCGTCACACAAACAGTAAAAGTGTCGCAGTGTCGGACGACAGAACGGTCGACACATTGAACACACATTTTTGAGAGGGCACACGGATAACATATCGTCCGTTTTTTAAAACGCTCAGTACGACGCATGCGCAGTGGAGACACCGCCAAGGTGGTATGCCTTTTTCTGGGTATCCCCGCAGTGTAGATTTCGATAATGTTCTGAGCATAAGCTCAGAAGAAGAAAATATTTGTTAAAAATACTGCATTAATTTAATTCATTATTATTATTTAAATTTTTGTTCGCATTATAATAGTCGCTCCACAAAACTTTAGCTCATTCATTATACCAAACCAAACGGTATAAACATTAAAAAAAGTAATGTTTGATAAAACATTTTAAATTATTTTACATTTATACATGCACGATACATTCATTTAAAGTGACTAGTAAAATGAAAAAATCTAACGTAGGTCTACAATTAGAAATGTTTAATGTACCGTAAGAAATAGATCACACTACAAAAAAGGGCGAATTTTATAAGTAAATTTTCACCTCTTTATTTTCTCTACAACTCTTCTGTATTTTTAAAATCCGGAATCAGTGCCTCAGCAATCTCCAACCACGATGAATATATTTTTGATTTATTCTTGTAGCTAAAAATATTCCACAAAGTGGACGGTTTTGAATTTCGTTGATCAACATTTCGCTCTCAATATGAAATTTTCGTACCATTTTCACTGAAATATTTCAACTTGTGTAACATTCCAAGTGAAGGAAACTAACCACTCTAGAATGAACTGTGTCGCTATTGACTTTGATTTTTTCCTTGCGACCCGGAGTGCAATGCCTTATTCCTAGAGCACCCCTCCACTATTGGGTATTTCATTGTAATCCAGACGGCTACAGGGTTGCCTAGTGAGCCAATATTCTGTGCAATTTTTCATAGCGAATCAACAATCGATTTTAAAATGTAACGTACTTAAATGTCAAAATATGCTAGAAATTCCAAAATAATTCAATTGATTAAAAAACATGTTGATTTAGATTTAATTTAAATGTTTTAATTTTAAATTACTTTGTTGAAATTTTTTATAAAATATTCGTCAAACATAATAGTAGAATGAATTCTAAAGTACAAAAACAACACTGGAAAGAAATGTTCTTCTCAACGTACGCCCTGTTTTGCAGAAATCGCTAAGCGCGCCTCAGTCGCAACAATAGTTGAAAACTATACTGTTAAAATTTAGAAGGGAAATATCCATAAATGACAGAAAAATCGCGAGTTGAACGGAAAAAATACTTAAAATGAGTTTGCACATTTTCGTTTTTTTTCCATGTTCCAATTTTATACAAAAAATTATTTCAGATTCAACACCCCAGAAATCATTATATTCGTGACTATTTCGCCAGTTATTACGGCCATGACTTTTTATTCCTAGTTCCCGCCCATGAAACTGACGTGCGTTTCTAGAAGAATGTCGCAGGTCAGAAAGTGTCGGACGCAAGCCTGGAACTGAACGCGCAGTAATATCGCCGCGCGCCACTCGTATGTCTGCGTCCGTTAGAAGCATAGTGCTTCTACGATGGACAGTAATGTTTTATAATTTCTAATTGTTGTATTTTGTAAATGGGAAACGTAGCGTGCTATTGAAGCTTATCTACATGGAGCGATAGGAGGTAGGAGTTGGGTGGTAGGTCATTGTTAGTAGGTGGGCCGCTTACCAACAACTTGACCCACGTGGAGGGGTTAGTAGAAGTGGTTAGTAAGCAGAAGTGGTTAGTTATTGATACTAGGAGGAGCTGGATAGAGGAAGGAAGGTTGGCTTTTCAGTAGTCACAGCTATATGAACTAGGACATTAATGTGAAAAGCTACAAATTTTCTGGTCCCATCGGGAATCGAACCTGGGATTACTTGGTGAGAAGCAACAACACTACCACCTTCGCCTCCGGTGGGGTGTGACAGTAATGCGTCGTCCGACACTGCGACACTTTTACTGTTCGTTTGACGCCAGCCTTACAAGGTAGGAAACAAGGGGAGGTTTTGACTAACTGTTGCAGTGAAACACCTATGCGACAAGGAAACAAGTATCTGATAAAAAATTTCCAAACAACTTAAGATAACGAAGAATACTGAAAACATGAAAAGTAATAATTATCAGCGAACGACATAAATTTTTGAACTGAATAACATTATCTATAGACCTTGACGTACATTGGTTAAGCTGTATGTCCGTTTCACTTGACCGAAAGTTATCACATATATTCTCCACATGTAGGGTACACGGAAGAAATATGTACATAACGAACCTTAACACGTAGGTACGTGTGAAACCGGTAATAAAGTGCACACAGCATAGTGTGCCGCCCGGTTCACTTATCTCCTGTATGGGGATGTGTCTCAGGTCTGCCGGGGTTTAGGTCTGGGTGGAAATGGTGTACAGTTGTGGAAGGCGAACCGGTGGTGTAGCGGTTAACACCCTTGCGATCAATGCAAGAGACCCGGGTTCGGGTCCCGGCTGGTCGCCATTTTCACTTGACCGAAAGTTATTTCATATATGTGCTTAAAAGCGAGAGTTGCTTGAATAAGCTAGTGAATTTGTAAGGACAAAACTGATGACCAAATTCTGACGGGGGGATACAGTAAAAGCTCTCAAGTATTCCCATTATTTTCTCTTATTTACTTAGTATTTCACCTTTATCGCTTTTTATCTTCTCTACTGACCTCTGTGTACTGAACTCTCACCTATGTGTTTGCCGTACATGGCGACCAGTGTCTGAGGAATGGGTGTTTTGGAGGGATCCTTACGTCACTACGGGGATCCGTATGCCAGTGACTATCCAATACACTCGATTTGGCCTCGGCCTCTTCTAGACGGGCGATCGGGGGCTAACCCACCCTCGATCAATCGGCTCGGACTAGGTCTCTGACTGAACTCCAGGGGGAGGGGGGGCAGGCAGTGGTAACCTCTCCGCTGGTCGGCGGCGTTGGTGCAAACCTCTGCGTGTCCCCGCTATATCCTCGTGTCAACCCTGGCAACTAAGTGGGGTGTCTCTTTGTTGGACTCCGTGGTGGGTGAGGCACACGGGGATGAAAAGTAAGTCCATTCTTATGGTAAATTTAACCCCCCTTGTTCTCTTGCTGTAGGAAGAGGCGATTAGTTGGAGAAACTGTTGACCTCAACAGTATTTTCCTGTAAGGAGAGCGACCGGCCGACAATGCCCCGTTTTCCATTAACGAAGTGTGTTAAGGAAGAAATAACATTTTAGTCAGTTAGTGCAGTACGTCTTGTGAAAGCAATCGAAGAGAAAATTGGGAAATTACAGTCTGTCGTGCGCCAGCGGATTGGTGAAATTCTACTGGAGGTACGTACAGACAAGCAGATAAACACCATGTCGCAGAAGGTAATTGCTAATCTACAAATTAAAGTTTCTACTCACCCCAGCCTGAACGTGTGCGAAGGAGTGGTCAACCACGATTATTCTGCACAAGAATCAGATGAAGATCTGAAGGAATTTTTCGAACCTGAAGGCGTGGTGAACACCCATTGAATTAAGTGGAAGGTGCAGGGAAAGTTCGTCCCCAGTTCCACATTGATTCTGACGTTTGATCATCCGTCTCTTCCTCAAATCATACTGGGGGTTTTATACACTACGTGTCCACGCAAATGTGTGCCAAATCCTCTGCGCTGCTTTAAGTGCCACAGGTTCGATCACACATTGGATTGGTGAAAATCATCTTGCGATGTTTGCGTGATTTGCGGTGTGCAGTCTCATGAGTCATCACCTCCGTGTTGTACGATTTGTAAGGAGAGTCATCCTTCCAACTCTAACACATGCACAAAATTTCTGACGGAGAAGGACGTCCAAAAGATCCGCGTTACGGATAGGGTGTCTTTCCCTGAGGCTAGGCGTCGCTGTCTCATTAAGCATCCTGTCAGTATGATTAAATCCTTTGCATCAGCGGTGATCACTTCGAAACCAGCTATAGCTTCCTTTGGCTGTCACGTAGTTTTGGAGGAAGTGTAGAAACCAGAGATGTGCACTCGGGAGTTCAGGCATCCATTAATGATCCTTCCGCCTTCAAAGAGGATATTGTTGGGTGTAAAATAATTACACCAACCAATATAAGATTAAAAAGATTACAAAAGTCAACATGTCTCAACGTCCACAACCACATCCACCCAGATATCGAAGTCTGCCGGGAAACGAACTTCCTGAAGTCCATCTCGGAGTCATCCTCGACAAAAAGCTTCTCGTTCACCTAAGTCCCGCAAAGCTGATTGTTTTAAGTCAGATTGTGATCTGGTTGACTCAACTTCCCGTAGTCGCCCGAGATTTTCATCGCTTTCTCCAAGGAGCAGAAAAACTGGACTTTCTATGTCCTACAGTGATCCTCTTTCCAGTAGTGTTCACGACGACTCTCCCGGGAAGGGGACTCATGCAATATCTGACTTCATATTCAGCTGGAAAAAGTCCAGTCATCGAAAAAAGAACAGATAAAGTCCAGAATATGACTCTTCTTTCCTGGAAACCGAATGGTGTTTATGTCCGTTCACAAGACCTCAAGCTTTTATTGTCCCACAGTGCTTCTGAAATAGTTTGTCTCCAGGAGATGCATCTTTTACCAAAACACTCTTTTTCCCTTCATTGGCTAAAGCTGTTATATAGCGAATTTAGATGACCGCCTCAGTGCACACGGTGGCGTCGCTGTGCTCGTAAATGCTGTAGTCCATGCCCCAGAAGTATCTATAAACAGCGTCTTTCAGACCCAACATGAGGGTGAAACTTCCAACCCTCACATTTACGGTGTCATATTTTTATCACCCCTGGGCAGTCTTTCACGAAGAAGGATCTTGCTGGACTGCCACTCCCATTTCTCATCGTGGGGGACTTAAATGCTCATAACCCGTACTGGGGTTCCTCTCACAACTGCCCTAAGGGTGATGTAATTGAAAAACTTTTAGATAACCGGGATATAGCGCTTTTTAACACAGGACACTCCACCCACTTCTATACAGCTTCTCGATTCAAAAGAACCAATTTTGTTATGTCTGTTAAGATTTCTTCTAGAATGTGGCCTTGGGCACTGATCTGATCTTTATTTGATGTCGTGTCTTAAATTCATAAATGGATCGGGACTCCTCCCACAAATTCTCGGGAGGATTTAAATTTACACCCTTCTTTCGTCTTCCTTTTCTTTAAATTTATATCTTTTTCTTTTTGTATAATGTATTAAGCAACTGTTATCTGTCCATTCCTATCTATATTTTTAGATATGTGGTAATTCAGGAGGGTTTTAGAGGGTTTGTTTGAGTTATTCGGCGAGTACCACACAACGGTGAAGTGTCGCGTTGGCTGTCCCTATAGTGCGTATATGCATTTTCCCTACCTGTATATAAAAAAGGTTTAGATATGTGAGGGCTCTAGTGACCTAGACGTTGGCGAACCGTAAAGCCCCAATAAATGTTTTTTAAAAAATTGCCGATAATATGCAGTTTCTGGACATTTTTTCACTCGCGCACAATACATGAATTGTACTTGATCGACTTTGAGCAAATTGGGCAATTCATCAATGTATAATGTGTACAACAAATTAAAAAGCTAGTTTTATTTTTTAATGATATGTATGATAGTAATTTTAAAATGAAGCTTTTAAGAGCGCTTATGCGTACACCATACTGTTGAGTTAAGATTTTGTCATTAATATGTCAGGTATTTTAACGTAATGTGTTGCTATGTACGAGGCAATTGCTGTATATAGTAAAATGTGCAGTATACCAACGTCAAATTCGACCAAACATGGTTTCTTATCCCAATTCTTAAAACATATTTCAGATTTGCGACAAAAACCCTATCTTCGACAGAACGTCGTACATTTTACGACCGAAGCCTTGACTTACAACAGAAGTCCTATTGTTACTGCAGAATGTCGTATATTTTACGACACAAATCCTGACGTTACAACTGGATTTCTGTTGTAACGACAGAAAAATTTCGGTGTGGGGAATTTTTACCTGAATCAGATTTGTGGCAAATTAATGAAAGTCCTTAAATCTCACTGCTAGAATTACTATGCGTTATTCAAAATACTGTGAAATTGAATGTTTAAGACCCCCAGAGCGAGATAACGATGGAAAGCAGCAAGTGAAGGGAATTGTACCGTGCTAAGTTTCAGACAGGGTGGCGAGCGACCGGGAAATCCGGAAAAAGTCAGGGAACTTCCTGTTTCTGGAAAAGTCAGGGAATTTGCTGACTGCTCTGAGTAAAAAGTCTAAAAGCTATAATAAAGATCGCCGAATTTAAAGAAAAACTATTTTATTCTTCAATTAGAATTAATTCGGTCAATAAACAATTCATACCCAATCCTGCCTTGGGAAGCGCTGCTTCACTTACAGCGAAAGTAACCAGTTGCTTCTTATAATAGTCTTGTTGGAACATGATTAGAAGTGTGCCAGACTGTCTGTCTCGGAGCCGTTGTAATTGTTCCGCGACCTCTGAAGCAATTCACCAAACAATTCTGTTACAATGAATCTGTCACGACAGTCGCAGTCGGTTCCGCTGAAATCTTTTGTTGCTACGTGTGTCGTTATTTATATTTTAACGATATAACGAATTGCTTCGAGAGTGAGTTCGTTTTCTCCATACCGTTACAACGCCGTGACAGTGAGACGATTTCAATCGGAGCTTTAAATCTGAAGTTGGAGTAGTAACGGTTTCGTCGTAACGCACTTCAGTTGCAACGAAACTGTCTCCGCTCCAACCTTAACTCCAGTTCAGCTCCGGAGGCAGTTCCAGTTCCATCGACCCACATCTAGATGTGATAGCTTTGTTGTATAGTATTTCTGATAAGTGTGCTTATTTTTTAAAAATTTTTCAATGACTCTTTACCAATGAAATGACTCCAACCAGTGACTTAACTTATTGAAGAATGATTTATGAATTATTGATAATTTTCTTTTATGAAATTACTTCTTTATTTTTATAAGATTTCACCTGCTAAGGTGTTTTTTTAAATTGTTAAAGTAATTTTTGTATGTTAACATTGTGTGGTAATAGTCAGGGAAATGTAATCCAATGGTCAGGGAAAGTCAGGGAATTTTGAGATGGAGTACCACTAGCCACCCTGTTCAAACTGACTTAGCGTTCTGAAAATAATTAGCTCTTGCTGCTTTCGTAACAAGTGCAATAATTGCAAACAAGGAAGATTAGTTAGAAATTATAGAAGGTGCACTTAGTATCTTCTACAATGCTTTTCTAGAAGGATTGTAAATAACTACTCAGATTTACGAAGTCTCGTTAGTTTTCATGGAACATTATGTTAGTGGTGGCCCAAGTGTCAAGCCTGTTGGGAATGGATTACAAAAGGATCATAGTACTGATGTAAAGATTGTTGTTGGTAGAGATTTGGTTAGAAAACAAAATTAATTGGCCTGAAAAGAGCGAGAAAAAAATATTTCAAGGCCATTTATGATACATCAAATAGTTCTTGAATGTAAATGTAAAAAACAACTGCATATTTTCTCCCCTAACAATCATACCTGCATTTATTCCAGAACTAAAACCAACTTTCATCCTTGTATTTTTGATATATGTATTATTAACAGGATTCCTGCACAATTTGAGCTTTATAACCTGATTTTGGGTTTTAAATTCAATTGTACCTATACTTTCTTACCCAAAGTGGCAGATTACTGCAATTTGAGATCATTTTCTCTTCCTTCTGATTTTCACCTGGAAATTATAGGGAGATTATTTGATCCTCCATTTCATTGTGATTGTGAAATGAAGGATAATATATGGTTGTGGAACAACAGGTAACTTCTGAAATTCATTGATGTGAAAGGGAATTCTTATTTAATTTATCAAACTGTAACTAGAAATCAAGGTTACTTGAAAAAATTCATGTTGTTTCCAGGATGGTTGTTCTATTGATTTTCTCATTTTGTTTGCTAATTTTAAAAACTAGTACTCTAACTGTTCCTCTGTCCAATGTAGTTTTACTTTCAAGTGTGTGTTGACATTTGAATTAAGCATCCTGTTTAATTTTTTTGTTTTATGATTTCAGACTCACTTAAAAGTGAAACACTTACTTTGAATGGAAGCAGTGAAAGTGAAGAGGGTGTTCTTACTGCTTCTCTATGGGAAGATGAGGAAACTCGTCGGTTTTATGAATACTTACCTGATATGAAAGTATTCTTGCCTAGTTTACAAGTGCGCACTGCTGATCCAGAACCACAGGTGATTTTTTTCTTGTATATTCACTACAGAGAAAAAGTATGTTGAGCTGTATTAATGAATTAACCCATTAAGTCTAGAATTAATATTTTAGAAAAATTGGTGAAATTTTCAATCAAATCTTGTTTTAAAGTAGTATTTTAATAATTAATTCTGAAATTACACTAAAATTGTAATTTACAAACATAGAAATGCATGATACATTATTGTAGCAGTAGATTCCTGTACTGTCATATAAACGGCTATGTTCAATAGAGTGAACCTAAAGAAGTAGAGAGCAATAATAGATAAAAGAGATGTAAAAAAACAAATAATTAAGTTTGCAATGTATAATACAAAACAAATATAGAAAATATAAAATGTATAATATAAACATAAAATGTATATTATAAATAACATACTTTTTAAATCGAGATGTATAATGTAAATAATATAAAACAAATAATAAAGTGAAGCAACAGACAAACCGACAAATACAGAAAAATCCTGAGAAAATGTGACGTATGGGTACTTTTATGTAATGTAAGGTGGTTAGGGAAGGGATGAGAGAGAAATATTAAATATTCTGACAGTGCAAGAACCTACAGGTAGAATATTGTACCTGCAAAATGTACAGCATACCTGACTACTCAAAAGTTAATAAAAGTATTAATAAAAATAATCTGGTCAATTCATCTAAGTTTATTGAATAAAAATACTAAGTCGCAACATAAAAAGATAATGAACTTGTTTGTCCCGAACAAACAAGTTCATACTGAGTCCGACTACGGAAGCCTACGTTTATATAAAAAGATAACTTACATCACAACAATATAAGAGGAAATATATGCTTGCCTTTGACATGACGCCATTTTTCTACACTAATATTTTTATGTTCAGGTGATGCAATGTAGTATTGTCATTTTAGACTTCTTTGGAAATATATTCAACTATGTACAAAAATTGCTTCCGATTGAAAAGATATAATCGTAAACTGTTATAATGATAGGAATGTTTGTTAATGTGCAGTGGTACATTAATGTACCAGTAGGAGTTGATGGGTTAATGCAAGTTTATTATCAACTAATTAAAACTTCCACTCTAGATCTCCAATTATGATTATTTAATTTTTTTGATTAAAGACTTAATTTTTTGTGTTCTAATTGTTGAAAAAAATTTCAGAATTTTTATTGTTATTTTTATAAGTCTTATTTGTCAAAAAACACTTTATAAGTCATAATTCTTGTAAGTTCTGTAATAGCATTGTTGAACTCTGAACAGTTAACATTAATTTTGATAAAAATTGTGGTATAAAATTTTTTTCAGGAGTATTTATTTACCAAATAAAAAATTCAGGAGTATGTGAAAATAATTTTTAATTAAAACTCCATCATTGTTGATATAAATCCTTTTTGTGAAAATTCATAGGTCAGGTTCAGTCGAGAGTTTTGTAAAACACAAAGTTTTTGTATCTCCAGGGTTACAGTGAATCTTACATTTATATATTTTCACTTGTTTCTGCAAAAAATATTTAGTTGAGTGACAATTTTGTCTTTGTCAACATTCTATAAAGGTGTTTTGGGTTATTTGCAACTTTTATTTTAGGATACTTTATTTATATGCCTTAGGTGTTTGACTTCTCTGTACTAAAAAAGTCCATAATTAATTTTTTTTAATGTACTAGGAAAGTTGGTTATTCTGAAACAGTCTTTATTGTCCTTTTTGTGTATCAGGACTTGATCACCCTTCTCTTGAGACATTTCAGTAGTCTGAAAGAATATTCTGCTTGAGCATTCCATTCTTTTATTTGGTAAAGATGAGAAACAGTTTAAATAAATGTGAAGGAGATAGATCTTTGTATTTAAGCACTGTTGTACGAATTAACTGATATTAGTGAACAAGAGTTCTTTTCTCGGTGCTATGGTTCCTGTACCATGTACCATTTGTATTTCCACCAAAGTATGACAATAGGAAATGTTAATCAATTCATTATATTCTGTACATATTTGTGAAATGGAAGAGAGTGACTATTAATCATGTTACGTCGAATGAAAATGGTAGACGGGACCGGGATTCGAACCCGGGACCTTGAGCTCTACGCGCTCATGCGCTTACCGACTGCGCCATCCCGTTCGCTTCTCGGGTCCGTCTATCATTCTCATTCAACTTGTGAAACCCAAAGACCTCT
>NNCF01127526.1:37371-60597 GCA_002313205.1 Laupala kohalensis | reverse complement strand
TTTTTTTTTTTTTTTTTTTTTTTTTTTTTTTTTTTTTTTTTTTTTTTTTTTTTTTTTTTTTTTTATCACAAAGAACATTTTGTCCCTTAAACACTAGCGCGGGAATGTTTTCTATTTTACAATATTTTACAAGTATTAATCCTCATCACAATTTTCACAAAATAATACCATGCATCCAGTTCATACAATCATTCAGTACAACCACACAAGTCACACAACCTTGAATGAGAAATGAATCATCAAATTGAAGACTAGGAAAATAACATCATTGAAACTGACAGTCTTCTTTACTACTATAGTATTACTTCATAACATTCTTTACTAGTATGGAAGGCTATGAAACTGATTATAAAAGTTTCATTTACTGAAATCAAGTATTCGGTTAAATTATTCCCCTAGACAAATTTGCTTTCATAAGAGTCTTAACTAATAAAAAAAATACATACCCTATTGGAGAAACAATAAACATATTCTTGAAAAAACTACCATACCTGTGAAATCAAAGTTCTCGTATTATGTAAGGAATAAACACTTTCTAAATTTCATTACATTGGAATAATTCAAGTGATTAGCAATCACAAAAAATGTAAAAGAAGTTAAGAAATTTGTTATAAATGTTACTTTTGTAAAACAAACCTCAACTCATTTCAAAATCCACTGATAAAACCTAAAAAAATTGTTTTTAGAGACAATTTACACACACCATAAACAATTAAAAGATCGGAATATTAACCTGTTTGGTACTTGTTGACATATTCTATGAAACATTCCAACCAAATCAAACAAGTATGCACAATTAAAGTATACACTACCGTATTTACCCGAATATAGTCTTCTCTTTTTTTCCCCCGAAAAAATCGCACAAAAATCCGTGGGGGACTATATTTGGGGTCCAGGACGGGGGACCTGGTAATTCAAAGTTTCGTGGGCGAAAACGAGTTAAGCGAACACACGCCATATTGATTGTTTGTTGTATTTGTAAATGGGAAATGTAGCGTGCTATTGAAGCTTATCTACATGGAGCGATAGGAGGTAGGAGTTGGGTGGTAGGCTATTGTTAGTAGGTGGGCTGCTTAACTGGGTTTACCAACAACTTGACCCACGTGGAGGGGTTAGTAGAAGTGGTTAGTAAGCAGAAGTGGTTAGTTATTGATACTAGGAGGAGCTGGATAGAGGAAGGAAAGTTTGCTTTTCAGTAGTCACAGCTATATGAACTAGGACATTAATGTGAAAAGCTACAAATTTTCTGGCCCCATCAGGAATCGAACCCGGGATGAGTTATGATGAGCGACAACACTACCTCTGCCACCACAAAGGCTTCACACGTACGTAACACAAAGAACATCGATCGATTATGTGGGATTTGACGCTCATTCGAAGTGGAAACCAATCAGGTTCATGTCGTCTAGGAATGACCGATTGCCGTCATCGTGCCGAGCGAGACGCACGTTGTCGAGAAACGGGGATCTTCGATACGACGCGACGAAAATTGGGCGATCGAAGATACATTATTTATATTATAAAAAAGACATTATTTTAATACAGGTTTCCTATTATGTTCTGGGCAACGCCTTGGTAAACATCCATTACTTTTGTCTGCTTATGAGCTGGTGAATTTGGCATTACACTAGAAGGAGAACGCAAAGGCAAACTTTCATTTATATGAGTAATTGGAAAATTGTGTCCAATACTAGAACCATTTATCCAGTCTCACAATCTACATTAGCCACTGACCGATATGTCTAATTACATGAGTTTGCATCATTAGAAATGTTTGAGCCTAACCCAACTTGAGAATTTTCTCCAATCAACTGATCAATATGTCTTTTCTATATCAATCCAGAATCCAGTTTGACTAAGTATGATACAGGACTAATACTCCTTACAACTTCACCCTCAACACATCTATTTTTGCCTCTATAATCAGGTTGCCCTTTCACTAGATTTCTCACACTATTGCCTCCAGCAGCAAGTATTTGCCTATCTTGATTTGTTTTAACAACTTGGGATGATGATGGTTGAATCAAATCTAGTCTAGTTCGAAGATTTCTACCCAACATCAATTTAGCTGGTGTTTTATTAGTTGTAGTATGCATAGCATTCCGATATGCAAACAAAACTCTACCTGATGCTAAATCAATATTTTCATTTTAACTTAGAGCAAACTTCAAACGTCTTTTAACATTTTTTACAGAATTCTCTGCTTGGCCATTACTGGCTAGATGATAAAGTCGTATGAATGTATGCTTCACTCTATTTGATTCCACTGATGAAATTCGAGAGATGAAAATGGTGGTCCATTGTCTGAAACACAACGTTCTGGAATACCAGATCAAGTAAACAATGGTCTCAACTTGTTCACTGTTTGCTTTGCTGAGGTAGAGCTGACCTCTTCCATCTCCAACCATTTGGAATGAGCATCAACAATAATTAGATAAAGTTTGGAATTTATTGGCCCAAGAAAGTGTAGATGTAGTCTTTGCCAGGGACATTGAGGGTAATCCCAAACATGCAAGTGTGCTTTGGCTGGGGTTTGTCTATCCATGAGACACAATGAATAACTACTATCCATATTCTCTATGCCTTTGTCTATTCCTGGAGACCAAAAATAAGACTGAGCTAAAACTTTCATTTTTACTATGCCCAAATGACCACAATGTAATTCACTCAAAAGGGACTTCTGTAACTTTTTAGGTATAATGACTCGATAACCCCAAATTAAAATTCCCTGCTCTATAGTTTACTCACTCTGCTTTAGAAAATAAGAACTGAATTCCTTACCGTTATCACTAGGCCATCCGTTCATAACATAACCAAACACTTTACTCTGGATCTTTGTGTTTCCTTTTATACTTAAGCAAAACTAATAGGAATTTCATTTTCACATATGTAATGCAGATAAGTTCCCACAAAACTCAACAGATCACAGCTGTCATCAGACATTATACAAAATTCTTTCACATTCAATGGCAATCTAGATAATCCATCAGCACTGGGATTTTGATTCAGATTTTACACATTTTATATCAAAGTCATAGTTGCTTTTAAAAAAAGCATACCTTAGGAGTCTACTGGCAGCATATGCCAGTAACCCCTTCTTAGATTCAAAAATTGATGATAAAGGCTTATGATATGTAAATAATGTAAATTTTGTGCCAAATAAAACGCTGATTGAATCTCTTAATGCCAAAAACGATAATTAATACCTCCTTGTTTATGACTGAACTCTGCCGTACTTAATGATCTAGATGCAAATATATTGGTTTCTCAGTAACATTTATTTGAATTTGATGTAATACACATCCCAAACCGTAGGAAGAACTGTCTGTAGCTAAACATAATGGTAAGTTTTGATCATAATGTGCTAAAATAGGTGCTTTAACTAACTTACTTTTAACTAGATTGGAAGTTTTTTGACAAGTACTGCTCCACACAAAAGGAGTATCTTTTCTTAATAAATTATAAAGTGAAGAGACTAATGTTGCCAACTTGGGCACAAATTTGGCATAATAATTTACTAAACCAAGGAATGCTTTCAATTCAATTATGTTTGTGGGTGGTTTACAATTGGTCTATGAGATGTACTTAGACCGTCCTTACTTATGACAAAGCCTAAAAATTCTATACTTTCACAAAAAAAACTGAGTCTTTGATCGACTAACTGTCAATCCATTCTGATCTAGTCGTTCACAAATCTGTTTTAACCTGTCAAAATGTTCATTCCTAGTACTTCGAGTACAAATTATATCGTCTAGAAAACAAGCTACACCAGGCAAACCATGTAAAATACTTTCCGTAAGTTTCTGAAAAATGACAGGTGCTGAAGCAATACCGAATGGTATTATGACTCCATTATGAACAAATAATCCTTTGGACATACTGATAGTGTAACGTCGGCCGTAGCGTTCCTAATTATCGCGCAGATTCCACACTGCTGCTTTACCCCGAAATGCTACAGTTTCCATACGGTGATTTTCAGATAAATCACTTTCGATACCTAATTGAAGTACTTATTAGATATCGGGTAGTCCTCACTGCCACCACTGACTTTACAACCGAAAACCAGACAATCTTCTAGAACTTGGAATGGTATACATTAAATATAACTATTGACTCACACTAATTACAACATGTATACAACTTGGGATGTTCATAAAAACACCCAGACATCACTTATTCCAAGATATACTCTCTTGCACTGTAATGTCCCCAAGTTCATAGTCACACAGCCTGCGCGTCAAGCTCTAACCACTCGCGGTCAGCATCTCCTTCGTTCTCTCTCCACCCAACCTTTCAATTGTCCTGTTTTAGAGAGAACTTTTTATTGTTGCTCGTAGTGTGTCCAATAAGCAAGAAGCCACTACAACAATGTCTTCTTTTTCGTATTATCAACTACTACAATGTGACAACAACAATCATTTTCTCTGGACCATTTTATGAAATGTACTAGGTAATTAGCTGTAAGAGTCCACCCTCGGCTCCTCAACGGCACATTTCCTAACGAGGCAGACCAACACAAAATCTCACTTCCCTAATAAAGTGAACCTCCTCCGATGGCGTCGTAAAACTCCGTGACGCTACAGATAGTACAATATTTTTTTGATTCATCATCTAACAATACTTTCTGATAGGCTTGAGACAAATCAATTTTTGAAAATGTCTCACCTTTTTGCAAAGTTGTAAATATATCTTCAATCTTAGGAATTGGATGTCGGTTCACTGCTCAGTATGGGTTTACTAAAACTTTGAAATCTCCACAAATTCATATTTTGCAACAACATACACGCAACTCATATAACGACGTCTTCTTTCTTCATTCCTGATGGTAGTAGTGAAGTACGCCAAGTTCGAATTCCGGTGATTTCCTCGAGTAGCGTAGCTTGCTATAATTCAGTTTATAAACTGACTACTTGAGAATTCTCCCAACTGATACACGAAAAGTCTTCAAAAAATTGGGATTATTACAACGCCCTACACTCCGTGCAATACTTGCCGTAGCAAAAAGTTCTAAAATGCGCGTACTTTTCGTAACAGCTGGGGCAACTTGTCGGAATGAAGGTTGACGAGCGAGAGAGTCCTTCTGACGTCGTTTCCTGTGGAGTGGGAGGAGGGAGGAGTCACTTCTTTCTTATTGGAGGTCTGCCGTCATGGTAGTAGTGAACGAAAGCACGCTTCTGGCAACGCGGCGCGTAACACCTGAACCTCTCGGCGCGCTGTTTAAATTTAATCGCAATAAATGTAATATTTATTTATTCCGTTTTCTATTGAATGTACTAATTGTTCCCCCCAGAGGACTTACATCTAGTAAGTACGTGTTTGGCGAACACGGGGCCCCGAGCTGAGTCTGACATTACTTCCACTTGTGCTGGGCTCCTTCCTTTCTCTTTTCTGACCTCCCTTGGTCACCTCTTGTTCTTTTCGATCCCGACGCTATTAAGGCTAGGGTATCTTTCATTTTCCTCATTCCTCTCATTTTTTGTCCTACCCCTCATTTTTTGCCCCCCCCCATTTCCCCACCCTCTATTTGATGTTTTGATGTATGTTGTGAGATATGTTTTGGTGTGTTGTAAATCAGGAGGGTTTGTAGTGGGTATGGTTGAGTCATTCGGCGAGTCCCACACGCGGGGGGAGTCATGTTGGCTCTCCCTAGTGCGTAACTGCATTTTCCCTACCTGTACAAGTTTTTCGGACTCCACTGACCTTTGATGTCGACATGAACCGTAAAGCCCCACAAAAAATACTAATTGTTCATCTTGAAAGCGTTAAACGAAATACAACTCACGCACTGACTGATTTGTTCACCGACTAATCACGAAATATCTGAAACTACTATACCTACAGACTTGAAACTTGACAGGTGGTCTCCTTCTAGAGTGTAGACTTCCTCTAAGAAGGAATTTTAAGAATATTCATTCCTAAATGGGTGAAATAGTGGTTGGAATGTTTGATGTTTGTATCCCACCATAACTCTGAAGAGCATATACCAATTTCAACCAATTTTTAAAAATCTCATTCTAACTACCTGACAACAAGGGCTGTGGGGGTAAGGCATTCCTGGCACCATCGAGGAGGGGATGGACAGAGGGTGGCATGTACAAATAATGGAGAAATCTGATGTTGATAGATTCGAGACCGTACTTTTCGGTGTCGCTGAAATTGATAAGGGCGTCCCCAATGCTTTGGAAGTTCACATTGCGGATAATATACCCCTAGCATTGCAACGGTAACGTCTGTGAAGTTGGCACCCTCATTTTGTTTTAAAATAAAATAAATTATACTATAATTTTGCGTTAATTTCGTCTACTAATGAATAATTTTGTGCTCATTCGGAAACCAGAAAAAATCGATAACAAAAGTAGGGGTGCTAACGGAAAGATCTCATAGCACCACCACGTATTAAAAAGAAGACTGCGTAAAAAGCTTCTACGCTATAATTATGTGCTCATTGTGTGCGCAAAAATATTCAGTTCTCGTTTGAGATGTACACAAAAATCGATGACAAAAATTGGGGTGCTAGCGTTCCGTTCACCTAGCACCCCCACCTATTAAGAAATAAGACTATGGGAAAAACTCTATAATTTTGTCCTAATTATGTAATTGTGGGCGCAAAAGAATAATTGTCCTTTTTCGGAAAGCAGGAAAAATTGGGTCAATATGGGGGGGCGGGGAAGTGGTCATTATAAAATAGTGCCAAGAAGAGCCAAACAAGAAGATATCCGTACACCACCACTTGAAAATTCAAATTCTGTTACAATCCAAGACTTGAAAATTTCGAAAAAAAAAATTTTAAACCTTTATTTTGCTATACAAGAGCAACGACCCGTCATGATGTTGATGGTTCTATTATTTATCCTCTGCGTTGATAAATAAGTCAATCGGTCAGTTAAAACGGCGTTGTAGTAAGAAATTAGTAGAAATTACGAAAATTTAGATTCAAAAGAAGCCTCAAATTGTCTTTCAAATTATTTTCACAAATAAAACGAATTAGGTTTTTCCAGAATAAAATACAAAATGACGTAATAAATCCATCTTCCCTTTGATAGTTAAACCAAAATTCAATAGTTCAAATGTTAGAGATTCTCATGAAACAATATGAATTTTTTTGTGGGAGTGTGTGTTGGTATTTTTTTCTATACTGTTGTCCGTACAAATGACAGCTATATTTAAAAGAATTCTTTCCTAGAAACCTGGGCACAAGAGGTTGTCAAGGGGCGAAAAATTTCCAAAAACGTTGATGTGGTTAAGAAAATAGCAATTAAACGAATGACAAAGTGTGTATCTTCTTTACAGAGTAAGTAAAAAAATCTTTAAAACAATAGGGTGTCCCGTTCTGTGAGTGTTTTCGCGTGAGTGTCCAATTCCCTGATAACTTCGGCCCAACGAGCGTTTGATTTGAAGTAGTGGGAAAGAGAACTGAATTCTACGGATGATGCAGAATATTTTGCGGCATGCAAATCAGCTCATATTAGAACGGCAGATTTTTGCGGGGAAGTGATGCTGTTAATTGTGTTGGGCAGCGGAATTTTACGTGTTTTTGGCTGTGCTGACCAGTGCGTGGTTTGTGAGGAAGGTTAGCGGGTTCGATACGATGGGGTGAAAGAAGTGGGAGGTGTGGGCGGAGGCGGAAACGGGACATGTCGTCCAACAAAAACTTATTTAGTGTAAATATATGGAGTGGTGCATGTGTTTTGGGTCAAACCGGGTGGCAGCAGTTGGAGGGTCGGCAAACTTTCCCAACTGTTGTCCAACCGCCGTTTGTGTTCTTATTGAATTCCTCAAGAGCACTAATTCTAGTGTCGATGTATGTATTCGTTCAACATATCTTCAGACTTCTGAAGGCAGTGGTCGTTTATTCCGCGCACTTTGGCTTTAAGAAGCCATTGTGATGTGCAAATGAGATGAGGGATGAATCATTATGTTCAAATGAGATGTCCACCACCGCGAATTCTACTTGGATCGGACAGAGTTTGAACCCGCGGCACCAGAGGTAGAAGGCGAGTACGCCACTGATCACCCATGTATCTAGTATCGATATGTCGCACGAAGTGTTTCTACGCTTTCTGGAGGTCAGCTTCAAATAAGTTAAGGAATGCGATGGTGTTATTTGGTTAATGACTTACAAAAAAAGCAAATGCGACACAAGAAAACCGGCAGCTACTAATAAAACGAATGTTTCTTAATGGATAATTAATTGTTGCACTGAAATTAGAATTATTGTTAATACTATTGACATTTTTTAACTCACTGATGCATGGGAGACGAATTCAAGCAAGTATTTCAAGGATTACTTCAACAATGAGTTTAATGCCTATAGAAATTTAAGAAAATACTCAAAACAATTTGGTGATATTATACCTTTGTGCTTACAGAAAATACAAATAATGATCTTGTCTTGCACTTGATCTCACTTTAACACTTTAGTTCGTTTGTCTAGTTCAACGTGTAGGAAAGTTTTTCGAGCCTATTTGTATTTTAACACACTTGAAAGAAAATACTTATACACTAAAGAAAATACTTATACTCTACACTAAAGAAAATACTTAAGTACACCTACAGATTCACAAAAAGAGAAGAACTCCAGAAAATAAAATATTTTAAGAATATTAAACTTAAAAATGGACAGAACACTTTTACAAGTGTTTTAAAAGTGTGTAGAGCACATTTTTGACAATAACATTGTCAAAACATTATTTTTATGTTTGAGTTCCGAATTTTTTCTAGTCTATGTACTTGTTTATAATTTCTTAACTACATTAGGGACAGCTTAATTTTGAGATATATGTTATGAATGAATAACTTAGTTGATATGTAGTCAATTTTCCGTCTGCACTTAATAAAGAATAAAACGACCTTATTTTCATACACACATATTTACTTAAGAACACAAATAAAATAAAATGCAACGTTTCAATCCCTCATTCGGATCACTATCAGGCAAAAATTCGTTATTATTTGCGTTCTTTGAGCACTTTGATTATTACTTTTTCTCTCAAATTACTCTGTTATGCGAATAAATACAGGATACATTGCATATATAGAAATTAGTAAATATATGTCGTTTTATGAGAACTTCTCTTGTGTTGTGTTTTCGATTAGAGAGCCAAAAATGTGTCACAGTATTGTCTAGATACTTCAAAGTTTTATTTTAGTAACCTTATTACTAGTTGTTTTATCTAGACTCTTGAAGTGTTTGTTATTCATGTTTTCTGTATTACTTAAAGATATTTCACTACCACCCTATACGATATGTTTGTATTTTACGTTTTATCAAATACATACATATTGAAACAGATTCTTGTTCACATTTTTTCATACAAGCTTGTAAATTTCATTATTTTTCCCCAAAGAGTTTTTTGACGTGCACTATATCTTTAATAAATGTTATAAAATGAAATGTGTTAACTTATTTTGACCGAAAACGTCATATACAAGTCGGGTCAGATCGATCCACCATACCTTATTCATCTCACTCCTCTGTACTGATTGAGAGAGATTGGCTTTTCCCTTTCATATCATTGCGGTTGGCTTTTCCCTTTCATATCATTGTTTTAATTTGGAGAGTAAGATTTAGTGCGTTACGCTGTTAAGTTAACCTAAAATTAGTCTTTCCCTATGAAAAGTTTGGAAACATACAAATAACTTGTTTTCCTTAATTTTCTGTAGATAAGCGAAGAAAGCTTAGATGCTGAGTTTGATGCAGAGTTGTCCGGGGAAAATGATCAAGACGATGAAATAACCGTGGAAATCGATGGTAAGTTTTTCCTTCAATGATGCGTTTAATCACCTTCTTATGTACGTAGATTAGTAATGGTACACAAATTGATATGCAAGATTTAAAGGGCAATAAATACTTTCAAGGGATTGGTTTTACTGCTTGTACTATCTAGAAATTCGTCTTTAGTCTGTGATTTTATTCTGATGAATTTGAACAAGTTTCTTTCACGATTGTTTTTAATTTATATTTGCTAATTATTTTGGTTATTTTAACTTTCTCGATCGTAAAGAATTCTTCACCCAAATCAAATAATTTCTAACTCCACCTTAAAAGTATCCCAGGAAACAACCTTATACGCGTTTTTTTGCTTGAAAACGTAATGAATTTAATGAAATATTTTCTAAAACAGTATTCTCTTATGTTACTATATGAGATCCTGAGAAGTGTTTTCCATTGCAAATAATATTGTTAGGTGAGGTTGGGGGCATACGAATAAATTATGCACGCAAATGCCTAAAATAGCTGGTGTTGAAATGCAGTGTTAGCACTTTGACAATGATAGAGTCAGTATTTTCCTGTGTGTGGTCAGTAAAGTACATGGGACAACGTTAGAAATGTGCATTCTGAAGCTAGGTGCTTGTTTTATTCTTAGTGTGCGATTTTGTCGGAAGGTCGAACAGCAATAATAGCAAAGAGAAGAGTGAAGGGGAGAAGCGAACGACGCGACTCAGTTTACGTTGGAGCGACGATAGGAATTAACGACACACCTACGCATGCTGCACCTCTCAGCCTGCGCTCAGCTGATCGTTCAACAACCTCACAAAATTTACTTGTTGAATTAATTTCCATAGTCACATCGTGTGTTGTGGTTTTAATCCTTTTTGTTCCTCAACGCAACGTAACTTATCGCTCATAATCCATCGCATAACACTGAAAACAATCTCGAAAACCACATTCGATAGGAGTGAAGAAAACGTACCAAAGGGTTTTCATAAACACCCTCATTTCTCATCATGTGAAGGTTAGCGTCGCATAGCTCTTCATTCCTCTTATCACTGATCGTCATTCCAACATAATATACTTAGAAACGAAGCTGTGGTCAGAAACATTCACGAGAAGATGAGATGGTGAAAGGTGCAGATATGTGAAAACAAAACAATGGAAGAATTTCTCTTCTAGTGCGATATTAGAAGGAAGGTTGAGCCGAATGGCGTGGCCTCCGACTTGCGTCATAAGCGTAGGTTGATAAACCCCGGAGTTGAATTAAGCGTATAAATGACACAGTTATGAGGGACACATCCCTCAAGTGTTGGATGAGTGTTAGGACTGCTTAACACGCACTAATGATTTCGATTCCTGATTTCATTCTCCGTTACGCATTCGATAGAATAAAGTTATCTAAAAGGGGGCAGATCCCGACGAATTCTTCCCCTACTATCGAACTTACTTCCTGTCATAGGATCTGACGCCATCGCTCGGTCAATTGAGACTTTCCTATGTCACTGCTGCTTGCGACATCTGTCCTCCATGTCTGGCTGAGCACACCGCACAGCAACTAGAGCAAAATATGGAATGGTCTCTAAAAATTATTAGGTATGAATTATGTAGCATAAAGGGAATAGTGCATAAAATGTGCGCGTAAAATTTCGTTGCACCGTTCACAAGTGAAGTATCAATGCCATGAAACAACTACCATTTCCCGTCGAAGTGAGTCGGTCCACATGCTGATGGGGATAGAGTGAAGACTCTTCAGTATTCCCTTTACTTTTTTCTCTCTCATTAACTTAGTATTTTAACTATCGCCTTTTATCTACTCTACTGTCCATCTCTGTATGCTGAACGCTAACCCATGTGTTTGCCGTGCATAGCGACACGTCGAAGAGAATGGGTGTTCTGGTAAGTTAAGGGGTCCTGGTGACCCTACGGGGATTCGTAGTGACTATCCAATACACTTGCTTTGGCCTCCGCCTCTTCTAGACACGATCGGGAGCTAATCCGCCCTCGATATATTGACTCGGACGGTCTCCGATTGAACTCCTGCATGTGTAGGGGGGGGGCAGAGGTGACCTCTTCGCTGGTCGACGGCGTTGGTACAAACCTCTGCGTATCCCCGCTACATCCCCGTGTCAACCCTGGCACCCCAGTAGGGTGTCCTCTTGTTGGACTCGTGATGGGTGGGGAACACGGGAATGAAAAGTAAGTCCATTCATATGGAAAATTTAACTCTCCCATTTGCTCTCTTCCTCCCGGAAGAGGCGATTAGTTGGTGAAACTGTCAATTTGAATAATTGTTTTTGCAAGGATAGCGATCAACCAAGTCTTCAGGTCAGTCAGTGTATGCCGTCTTGTGAAAGCAATCTACGTGACATTCGGAAAGTGCAGTCAGTCGTGCGCCAGCGAAATGGTGAATTTCTGCAGGAGACACATACAGACAAGCGTTATGATAAACCCTGAAGGAAATTGCTGGTTTTGAGATTAAAGTTGTCACATACCCCAGCCTGAACTTGTGCAAAGGAGTGGTCAACCATGGGGATTTTGCACAAGAATCGAAGATGTTATGCAATTTTTTGAACCTTAAGACGTTGTAAAGTTGCAGTGAAAGTTTGTCCCCACCTCCACACTGGTTCTGACATTTGATCTTCCCCCTCTTCCAGAAACCATATCTCGTGGATTCTATACCCTGCGTGTTCGCCAATATGTGCCGAACCCTCTGAACTGCCTGAAGTGTAGAGATTCAGTCACACATTGGATCGCTGAAAATCCTCCTGCGATGTTTGTCACTTGTGGTAAACCGACGCATGAGACGTCACCATGCTCGTCGCCTCCGTGCTGTGTGGATTGTAAGGAATGTCATCTTTCCAATTCAATCACTTCCCTAATGCTGTGATGGAGGACACTCAAAAGATCCGAGTTACGGATAGGATGTCTCTCCCCGAGGCCAGGTGTCGGTACCTGATTAAAAAGCCAGTTACAATGACAAAATCATTTGCATCAGCTGTCAGCTCCCCGATACCTCCTACAGCGTCCATTGGCTGTCAGGTGGATTTGGAGGAACTACAGAGACCACAGATGTGCGATTCTGGAGTGCAGGCATGCATTGACGATCCCTCCACCTTTCCCTCCTTCAAAGAGGAAACTGGGATGTAAAGTAATTACACCAACGAAGTATAAATCAATTCAATCCAAAACATGTCTCCAAGTCCATCTCGGAGTCGTCCCCGGTAGAAAGCTCGTTCACCTAGGTCCCATAAAGCTAGACCGTTTAAGTCGGATAGTGACGTCGTTAAGTCGTCATTCCATAGTCGCCCACGTATTTCCTCCCTTTCTCGTCCGAGGGTCTCTACTGAACTTTCTATGTCCGATAGTGATCTTTCTAGCGGCGATCACGGTGTCTCCCGGGGAGGGGACCAACGCGAAATCTGACTTTATGGTCAGCAAAATGAAAGATATCGAAGAGGGAACAGAAAAACACGAGAACATGGCCTTTCTTTCGTGGAATCTGTTTGGTGTTCACGTCCGTTCAGAACTCAAGATTTTACTGTCTTCGTGCTTTACAAATAGTTTGTATCCAGGAGACCCATCTCATGTCAAAACACTCCTCCCCTCGTGGCTATACGTGTTAATAGGGCGGACATAGAAGACGGCCTCCGTGCACACGGTGGCGTCGCTGTTCTTGTAAACGCTTCAGTCCATGCCCAAAAAGTATCTATAACCAGCGTATTGCAGACAGTATGTATGAGGATGTACCTTCATCCCGCAGATTTACGGTATGTAATATTTATATCCCCCTGGACAGTCTTTCACGAAGAAGGATCTTGCTGGTCTGATGGACAAGTTGCCTCCCCCATTTCTCATTGTGGGGGATTTAAATGCCCATACCCGATCTGGGGTTCCTCTCTCAACTGCTCAAAGGGTGATATAATTGAAAAACTTTTAGATAGCCGGTATATAACGAATTTTTAACACAGGCCATTCCACCCGCTTCTCTACAGCAGTTGACGCAAAGCTCCAGTTAGATAATGGGAGGTTGGTCGAGATTCCGATCCGCGCGCTAAAGCTGCTGCATTTGATGTTTTTTTAACTAAGTGTCGCTGGAGCTTCGTATTGCGAAGGCACCAGTCTCTTAGGGGGCTCATATTGGATGTCCTTGAAATAGCAAATGTCATCTAAAACGAGGGGAAGCCCCTTTTGGAACGGAATTCGAAAATTAAATGGAATATCAAAAGTCATCAAGAATTTTATAATAATTTAGTAATCCAAATAAGTAATAAATGATTAAGAACAAGGATTTTAGTGTAGTTGACAATTTGGAATAGTGACTACCAATAAACGAATTTTATTATATCGTCATGGCTGACAATTTTAAATTTGAGTCCTAGAAAGTGAGTTATTAATATTGTTAATAATAATAATAAGCTCTAAGTTAAGATATATTTCATTAAACGCAACCATGATAATAATTACTAGAAATTTTATTAGCTTATGATTGTTTGCAATGTCAATTTTTTTTTCTTCCAGAAATTGAAGAGGCAGAACCTGTTGGGAATCCCAGTAATAAAATATTGCTCGATGCTTTTCTAACATCTTTACCTAATTGCATCAACAGAGAAATGATTGATAGTGCTGCAGTTGATTTTGTCATGACTCTCAATTCTAAGCACAACCGGAGGAAACTTGTCAAGTGAGTATTGATTTTACGAACCATATACTTTATATTATTTTCAATTTTTGCAATATGTTGTGGTACAGTACTATCAAAATTACCATAAATCATGTCCATTTTAACAGTAACTTTCAAAATAATATGAGTTTTGATTGAAATATCTTAGCAAAATTGAAACGTTTAATCACATTATTAAAAAAAAAACACTGAACACTGGTCATTGTGGATGAAGTGGTCCTATAAATCCTTAGTTTTCTCAATATTTTCTTTCATATTACAGGACTTAAGAACAATATCAAGTAACTATCTGGGACGCACATTTTTTTCCTTTGCTTCCAGGAATTTTTGCTATTGCAAACTTTTAAATAAATTTGTTTTATTTCATATCTTACGGCGAGGTTAGGACCTCTTGGCCCGCTCCCCCACTTAACCATGACTTGAGTAAGGGAATTGGGAAGGAGAAATATTGGGTTACCAGGAAACTTGCGGTACCGAACCAACAATTGTCTGGAGTAGGTGAGGTAAACCCCATCCGGAAACCTCACCTAGTTTGACCGAGTAGGGCTTGAACACACTTAAATTTTAGCTCTGATAAGATTGGTCACAGATGGATAAATGAAAAAACGTGTAGCTTGTAATTCTATGTGGTAAAATATTATTTAAACTGTTTATATCTTTAGTTTTGATGTAAAATTGCAGAGTGACATTGAAAAAAAAATTGATACAATTTCTTTTGTACATATTTTTAATGACTGAGGAGTCATACATACAGCTTAAAAAGTGATATGTAAAGTAGGTATATAGTAATAAGATTCAAAACAGCCAGTATCAAGTACGTAAATAAGTAATTATAGCTGGAAACACATACATACAACATATTGTAACGCGCTATTAAATTTTATTTTATTTTTTGCTTATTAAGTGATTAAATTATCGTTGTTATTAATAGAACATGAGTCAGGGCGTGGATTCGTGAAAATTCATACTTATTGGGCTCCCGTAAGTCTAGATTACTTTTTTCATGGAATAAAACAACTTAGCACATTGAAATTTACATTTCTTCGATAAAAGTGAGCATAATGAAATGTCAAAAGCAAATAAAATGCAATATTCCTTCCCCAATGCACTCACACTAAAAACTACTTCTCCTCCAAATATTATAACAAGACGCTTGGCATTCTTACTTAATTGTCCTTAGCGTCTTAATGAACGCTGTTCTGCGATGAATTTAATGTCAGTCACTTCATTACACAATCATTTGATACATCACAGCTGAATGACAAGCTGTCTATGCGTGGTGGCTTCGTAAACATGAAAAATAGATATCGCCGTGGGTGGTAATTGGTGAATGAGGCGAGGAAAGTTCTCGATGTCAGCGTGTTGCGTGACCTTGAGTAACTCCGAAGTATGAACCTCAGCCAAAGTGCTGTTCGCGTCCGGTGTCGTGATAAGACGTCCAATGAGTTCGTTGACATTGCGCGTACTATTGCACTCGCGAACTCATAAATTGTTGACTCATACTTCACACGTACGCACCTATTAATTTCTCATTGACTCAGTACGTTGAGACACGACGGTCTTCACTGAGAAGCTCATTAAAGATCTTTTATTATTCAGTCGTACGATCTCATCAGAAGCAAAGAAAATGTTTGCGCTGTCCCAAAACACGAAACTCAGTGCTTCGCGCTATCCCGACGTGTTTCGGGCACTCGCGAATCTCTTCCGCGCCTCCAATGCACTGGACGTTCTGCGCGCTCGCGAATGAATGAATTGGACGCTACGAGCGTCTCTGTTCTGTCGGTTCAAGAAGTATTTATTGGGCTAGTCTACCAACCGAATTCATTGAATAATAACCAATCAGATTGCTTTCTGATCGGTGGTTGTGGTTTTACGCACTTTGACTGGTATCCTTGAATTTATTTTAGATGGTTCTGATAACTGTCACTGGTTTCTACTCGTTACTTTTCCACTATAACTCCAGCTGACTTTTCGTAACTGATGATGATGTAACTAACTGATTTCTACCGTATTTCCTGAGACTATTGTGACATCAGAGTTTGATGAAATAGTTGTAATTAAACGAAAGTTACAATATACATTATAAGAGGTATACGTACAGTACAGTATAAAACCCAAACAACCAATTTTATCTAATATTTTATGATTTAGGCTAGACAACTCAATTTCTACCAGCTGTGTTGAGGTAACCACTTCAAAATAGTTAAATGTAAACAATTTTCAGTATAATTTTGAAGATAAAAATACATGTTTTTTGAACTTTATTAATTTTCAGTTGAGTTATTTATTACGAAGGTATAACATTATTAAAGAGTTTACTTGTTTTTTATTGACCCCATGAAGACTTTGATTTATGGTATTTGCATGATAGTGTAATTAAAACTACCTTCCTTTTAACACTCTATTTCGTTGACCACCCTGATGTTGTGTTCCGCTTTTCTTCATCTTCAGCAATCAGACATGAAACAAATTTGTAAGTCAAACACGTCAGCAAATGACTCCGACCTCATAAACATGTTACACAGTACTAGATGCTAGTAACTTTGCCTGTATCAATACGTTAAAATTTAATTAAGCCAAAGTAAGTTTATGTCTAAAAGTATTTTTTTCAATTTTGTCATAGTCGATGTCACTTTTCAAGTTCTTTTGAAAATTTGGCTATATTTTTAGCTTTACTAATGTTAAGGTTAATTTATTAAAGATTTTATACATAACTCCAGTAGTAAAAATGTCTTAAAACATCACTGTGGTTTTGGTAGGGCCATGCGGTTTAGCTTATGTTCTTTAATTTTAATGGGATAAAAAAAGTTCAGTGTTTATCTGCAAAACAATTTGTGTGGATTGACCCAAACTGCAAAATACCAAAAAATTAACTACTAACTTGCTTCAAGCATAAGCTACGCTCGTTAATATGCTCTGTTCATTTTTACGTTTAATGTTCTTAATAATTTTATTTTCTCGAGTTTTTGTGTTTCTAAACATGTACTTAAGTATTTTCTATAGTGTAGTGGTGTAAGTATTTTTTTTCCAGTGTGCTAAGCTATAAATAGTCTCGAAAAACTGCCTGGAATGTTGAACTAGTCAAATGAACTTTATAAACTCTCATTTTTTTGTGATTTTTGTAGTGTTTTTCTAAGGTGTGATAAAGTGTCGGACAAGATCATCATTTATATTTTCTGCAAGCATGAAGGTAAAGCATTACCTTTAACAATTTGTTTTAAGTATTTCTTTCAAATTTCTGTACGTATAAAACTTGTTGTAGTACTCCTTGAAATAGTTGCTTTAATTCGTGTCCCTAACATCAGTAACCTAAAATATTTCAATAGTATTATCTAAAATTCTTATTTCATTTTAATAATTATCTCTTTAGAAACATCCGATTTATTAGTAATTGTCGACTTTCTTGTTTCGCACCTGCTTTTTTTCCAAATTATTAACCAAGTCGCAACAATGAACACCATCACATTCCTTAATGCATTCAAAGCTGACCTCCAGAAGGCGTACGAACACTTATTGCATTAGATCGATACTCGTATCAGTGCTCTGGAGGAGGTCAATAAAAACACTAACGGCGGTTGGACAACTGAGGAATTTTCGCTGATCTTCCAACTGCTGCCACCCGGTTCCATCCAAAACACATGCACCACCCCATCTCTTGACACAAAATAGGTTTAGCATGTTAGAGGACATGTCCCATTTCCCACCTCTACCCACCCTCCCACTTCTCTCACCCAATCTTTTTCCGCACCCAAACCCGTTAACCCTCTTCCCAGCAAACCCCGCACCGGTCAGCACAACCGCACACGAACACGTACAATTGTGCTCCCCAATACACTTAAACACACTTCCACGCAAAAATCTGGCGTTAGCTGATTCGCTTGGCCGCCAAATGTCCTTCATCATAAGTGAAAAATTTCTGCAGACTCAGACATTACATTTCTTGATCTACAGACCCACATTTCAGCCAAGGACTTTACTTTGCACGACCTTCACCTGAGACCGTCTGGGAAACAACGCTTCGCTTCATACCTTTCCTACTTCCTCCACCAGTCCCTTCACCTACCTCATCACCCACCCCTAATGCTACCTTGCCACTTTCTCCATCTTTCCTTCAATCTCTTCTCCAGTCCCAGACCTGTCTCCGCCCCTTATCTCACCTTATCTCTCGTCCAAATATTTTTCATCTGCCCCATCCACGACTCCTTCCGCCCCCAAACACGGTTATAACTTGTGGTCGAGAGTTCGATGTGTTGCTCGAAGATTAAATTTAAATTCTCCTCAACCATCTGAATTGAATTCCATCCCTCGAGAAAATAAAATATATTTCATCATAATGTTCAGTCGCTTTCCAACAAAGTAACAGATATTGGTATTATTTTACTGGACTATCCATTCGATTAGTTTTGTCGATTAGCATTGGCTTTCTAATAATGACATCAAAAGTACTTTTATTACAAATTAATCTTGAATTAGCTTTTACTGGCGACAAAATTTCAAAGGCAATCATCCTCTCGGCAGTAAATGTATCTTCGTTAGAAATAACATTTTATCCTCCCCACTGTTAGGTTACGAGAAATTCTGCTTGGATGGTATTTTCGAACTCACTGCAGTTCATTTGACTGACAAAGGCTTTGTAGTTGTGTGAATTTACACACCTCGATCTGATATTGAAATATCTTTTTTTGAATTTCGAAATTGTATTAAAACGTCTAATGCAGAAACATAAGAAATTTATGTTATCTGTGGCGAATTGAATATTGATTTCCTCAGTGAATTGGATTCCGCGCACAATCCCAAGAATGGGTTCAATCTAATGAGTTCCATCGATCTTGTTTCTACGATAATCGACCCACTCGCCTCTCTGGTTCATTTCAAACATTGCTAGACCAGATAGTCAACAATGGACTCGTGTATCATTCTCAAATATTTAACGCAGGATACAGAGATAACTTAGCCCAAATATTTACTATTAAAGATAAATTAAAACCTCGTAAAATCGTCTAAAAGATTACTAGACAATTTAACGAAAATGATTTAACAATATTTAAAACATTTTACATCAGAAAGCGGGAGGACGTGTATAATTGTCAAAACACCAACGATAAATCCAATGAATATTCTTGAAGTGTTACCACTCCTGATTTCGTATAAAACGCAAGTTAGTTACTGTAAACAATCACAATAGATTAATAACACAAGAGATTAGAATTCCTTCCTAAAACAAACGTCATTTGCATTATCTTTCAGAACTCAACCAACCATACGAATTTCATGATTTCCATAAATATAAATCCATTCTTAGAAAAGTGGTCTATGCAGCTAAAGTAATGGAAAATGACAGAGAGATAATAGAATCAAACAACCGGACCAAAACCTTGTGGAATATTATAAAAGATTACACATCTCCTTCAGATAATCGCCAAGGAAATATTGCCCCACTAAACGATGGCAAAATCGTATCAAATCCAGAGGACTTTGCAAATTTGTTTAATTCTTATTTCTCAATAATAGGTAAAATATCGAAATCAGTATCTCAAAACCAATGTCTAAATACATCCACACACGTACCGCATTCTATGCTCATTTCCGAAACTAACACTACTGAAGTTACGAGTGTCATCAGTTCATCAATAAATAAATTTTCTGTCGGGATAGATGATACACCTAAATGTATAGTAAAATTTTCGTCTCACGTTATATTAAATCCACTCCCTCATATTTTCAACAGCTCCTTGTTAGAAGGTGTGTTTCCTGACATTTAAGAAATCTAAAGTGAAACCATTACATAAGAAAGGAAATAAACATGATGTTGGAAACTATCAACCCATATCACTATTGTCTAGTTTCTAAAAAATCCTGGTGAAACTCTTCTGTAAGAGACTTTTAGACTTCTTGTCGCATAATATAATATTCTCTCAAACGATCAGGACGGTTTCAGGAAATCCCTTTCAAGCGCCATCTTTTCTAAATGATGTAACCAATTCTCTTGACCGTGGAGATAATCCACGAGGTATTTTTCTTGATTATTCGAAAGCATTCGATGTAATCGATCTCGAAATTCTCTCAAAACTGCACTCATACGGCATTTGCGAAGTGGCACATCAATGGCTAACTTCGTACTTGAAAGATAGGCATCAGCAAATTGAAATTTCTCATATTTAATATGTCAACATTACTTTTCAGAAATAAAGCCATTTACTTTCGGAGTTCAAGGTTCAATTTTAGGCCCTATCCTCTTTTTATTGTACGTAAATGATGTCATCTACCACACCCGATTGCAAAATGGTTCCTTTTGCTGATGACAAATCTACTATGTAAACATGTCAATGCGCAAAATGTTATATCTAACCTCCCGTCTTGGTTTCATTCAAATCGTCTTATCGTTAATGCAGATAAAACAGTATCCATGTCATTTGGCCATAGTGTAATGAAATTTCTTCCTTCTTCATCCCTTTCGGTAAACGGAACCCAAATAAAAACTGTCAAGATAACAAAATTTTTAGGGTCTCATATTCAGGACAACCTCAAATAGAATTGCCACATTTATAATCTGAATTCCAAAGAAAGTAAATTGTGCTATGCATTCCGAATTTTAGTCAACGCGTTTCCCGCTGTGTGTATTTTGCAAATGTTTATTCTTACTTCAGGTATGGCGTTAACTTTTGGGGTCAATCATCTCAGAGCATTCAATCTCTCCCCCGAAATTCATGTAAAGCTTTATTTAGCGAGTTAAATATTCTCCCTCTCCCTTGCATTTATGAAGTAGTCTTGTTTGTTAAGACAGAACTATTAAAATCCCAACCCTGCTTTAGAAGAAACAGTCTAGTTCACGAGCACAACACTCGTAATAAGGCTAATATTCATCTTCCTCACGTGTCAACAACATTTTGCCAAGAGACTCATATCATCCAGGAATAATTTTGTGTAATTTCCTTCCTAAAAATATTAAATGTGTAAATAAATTGAATCACTTTAAATCCGTGGTTAAAAGCTTTCTAATGTGCTATTTTTCCTATAATTTGAAAGAATTTACAGATTTTAGTAAAAGAAGTTAATGAGAGTTTCAATTTCGTAATAAATATTGTTTTCCATATGACTTCGGATGATGTGTGTGATGTTAATACCACTTATACTTTATCACGCCATTGTTTGTAGTACTCTAGATACTGATTAAATTCCTTTTTTCATGAATGTTGTTTTAGCTGCATTTGTTTATAATCGTTTTTTTTCTAAGTAAACGCAACTTTGGCACGGTTGTGTTCATTATCTCTGTAGCCCCATCCTGGCCCGGGGTTTTCTCCGGGTTTCCTTCGGGTAGTGGCGGATTTTCCTTGGACGGGAATGTCACTAATACTTTTGTTTTATTAATCTCGAATTTTTACTACACAAATTAGTTTGCAATAATATATGGATAACAGAAAGGATTTATTTAATAATTTCTTTTATAAATATTAAATTCGCAACTGCCCCTGGGCCCTTGACCGGAATTGATGGGATGGTCCCTTACTGGTTTCCGGAGAGTAACTGATTTTATTGCCCCCACGTGGTCATACACAGTTTGCAACAGCTTTTTTTGTCAAAGTTTATCTCTCCGCAAAACAAAAGCTGTTGGAAACGTGGCAAAACTTCGCATCTTGTTTTTTCAAGACTTGCTGATACAATTTTTATAATTAAATTCATAAACATTATTCAGAACTTTCATTGGGAATACACTTCCTGCTCTAAAGTAACCTGGAGCTTTCACTGTGTCATTTCTTTTGTTGACCATTACTCTGTTATGTTAAATGAAAATGGGAGACGGGACCGAGATTCGAACTCGGGACCTTGATCTTAGCGCGCTCATGCGCTTACCAACGGCGCCATCCCGAATGAAAATGGAAAACGGGATTTTCATTTTCTTCCATTTTCATTTAACATAACATAATTAATCTGTTACCTGGCGGTGAGGTTTACCGCAATTTAAGAAATTTCTATGTGTTTGTGACCATTACTCATTAAATAAATCCAATTGAAAGCATTGTTTACATTGTTTGCACGATAGATTGTGCAGGATTAACTAGCCTGCTCCTGGCGTTAGCTGCGGTTGTGAATGAGCTCTCTCTGTTTTTCAGTTTAATCTTTCTAATTTTATTTTTTCGAGTTTTTTGTGAGTTAGTAGTTGTATTTAGATTCTAACTTTCATTGTAGTGTAAAATTCTTTGTTCTGTGTGAGTGTTAAGTAAAAAAACACTAACATTTCCTAAGGTTTTCAAACCCAACCGACCAAATATAACTTCATATTCCTGGCCCGGGTTTTTCTCCGTTTTTCCTTCGGGTAGAAACGGATTTCTTATACAGGTTCTCTAGGCTTTGTCTAGGGGCGTGTTTATTGTAACAATAAATGGTGAATTTAGTGTTTTTTCAACTCTTATGATTTTTAAACACTATACTCAGAATAATCTATAGTTCGATAATAACTTGTACATGTAAATTTACAAACATATTTGCGTTAAATTACAAACATATTGACATTATATATGTATTATAACTCGCAGCTAACTTTTTATCTTATCTAGGAACTTTTGCTGAAATTTTTGAATCCGCCTCTGCCTTAGGGCCCTTGATCGGAATTGATGGGATGGTCCCTTGCTTGCTTCCGGAGAGTAAATTTGTTTATTGTCCTCCACGTGGTCATACGCAGTTTGTACTGTTTTTTGACAATAAATTTATAAAATTTATATTATATATATTATTGTTTTTCATTCAAAGGTGTGATAAAGTTTACGTAAGTAAAAACGGAATCATAAATTTAACTTCTTGGTGCATTAAAATTAATTATTTTGCTGTATTT
>NNCF01127526.1:0-30405 GCA_002313205.1 Laupala kohalensis | reverse complement strand
GGGGGGCTTTAGGGCTCGTCAACATTCTGCTGTGGGTGCTAGGCTGGGTGCTAGTTGATGAATATGCAACTTCCCTTATTAAGTTCTTTTTGAAATGAACTTGTAATAAAATGATAATTAATATGAAGCAAAAGGTTTGTTTGTGTTGTGGTGTTGGTCGGATAGTGTCCACAAATGAAGAAGATCATTATTTAATTATTTAACATCAACTAGGAAATCAAGATTAAACGTATTTTGCTATTTGCAAGCTCGTTTGCACGAAACACACCACTCTCCGAACAAAGATAGACCAACTTCAGCCATTTGTTGCGTCCGGATTTCACAACTCACGGCCACGTCAAGGAGCAATAATGGACGTCGGTAGTCAAATTTTGGCATTTACGGAAAGTTGGAGCGAGTAATTGTCCAGCTTTGTACGGTGTGGAGTGTCACTGTTTCCAGACATTATCCTTATAATTTTTTCATGATTTGGTTGGGTGTCAGGTGCTTTACTTGTATCCCTCATACAGTTACTCTTTTTTTATTCATCTCGGTATTTACATAATATGCTGAACGTCGTCAATCAAACAATTCTATCCCTCGTGTATTCTTAAACCTATAGTTTTGTGTTTTCTGTGGCAATTTTAACCGTTAAGGAGAAATTTTTTTTGGAGTGTATAATTCTAGTTTTAATAAAGACTGAATATTTTTAATGTACATATTCACAAGTGTGTCAGTGGAGGCAAAAAAGACAATTCATTTGTTTGTATATGGGTGTGGATTGTGCATGTATGAAACAATACGTTTGTAATCTGGAGCTGAAGTTATTTGTTTGAATGTTTACTTGTGCTTAAAACAATGTTGGCTTAATAAGGTAAAGGAATTGAGAATTGCTGGGAAATACATTCAAATTGATTGTATTATTATAAATTTTTTGTTTGATGTGTATCTGAGAAGAAAACTATTTTATTATATTTTTCCCCTCTTTTTACAGGATCAAATGAATATAGAATCGAAAATCAAAATTGTTCGTTTTATTGGAGAATTAGTTAAGTTTCGAATGTATTCCAAAATAGAAGGTCTATACTGTGTGAAAGTACTAGTGCAAGACTTTACCCACCATCATATAGAAATGTGTTGCAACCTACTGGAGTCTTGTGGTAGATTCTTTTTTAGACATCCAGACTGTCATCAGCGAATGAAAGTTTATTTGGTAAAAAAATATTTATTATTCTGAAAATGTTAACCATATTATTCTCAATTCTAAACAATCATTTTTCCCTAGGATCAAATGATGCGGAAAAAAGCCGTCATGGCATTGGATTCACGCTATGTTACAATGATTGAAAATGCATATTATTATGTCAATCCACCTGAGTCTACGCAATGTGTTGCAAAAGAGAGACCTGTGGAACATGAATTTATTCGTAAAATTTTGTATCAAATGTTGATGAAATCCAACACTGACAAGGTTTTGAGATTAATGAGGAAATTAGATTGGAATAACATAGATACACAATCCTATGCTGTTAAGTGCTTGACTTATGCATTTAAAGTAAAATATTTCAACATTCGTTGCTTGGCCAGTCTTCTGGCTGGTCTGGCAACACAACAGGTAAATTATGCATATTATTTCTTCAGTCTTGTTTTCATTTTCTTTCTCACACCTTGTAGTTGTCTTGTTTCTTTTCCAAGAATTTACTTTGCAAGTGTGTTATCACTTCCTTTTTTGGCATTAGGTGTTACATGTTTTTGTAGGAAGCAGTGGGTGCTCAAGTTGTGGATGGTGTCCTGGAAGATATCAGACTAGGAATGGAAGTCAACTTGCCCAAATATAACCAAAGACGTGTTGCTATGATAAAATACTTGGGGGAACTCTACAATTATAGAATGTTGGAGAGCAGCAATATTTTTCAGGTTGGTGAATAATTAAACTAATTTATAATGAATATGAGTTTATTTTATTTTATTACTATGGTATTATTCTGGAAAGCGTTCTTTTTATTACTTGTGGTATGAGTTTGAGTATTCTGTTCCTCCTAAACTATTTCTGGGACAACTTATATTTTGCAGAGGAGAGAGGCATGTGTGGACAATTACTTTTTTTTTGTTCTGAGAGAATTATATGGTTGATTTTGAAATTAATTTCTTAGGTGTGTAATATACTTCATTTGTTTAACTTAGACCATTGAAAACATGTTAATTATTTTAGTTCCACGAACTTAGTGTTACCAGCTATTTGTAGGTGGGGGCAGTTCTGAGGGCCTATTCTATAACTCCGCTCTTTCCCGAGTGACCCAATTGGATTACTCATAAAAAAATTTACTTTCACGTCATTGTTTCTCCAAAGCATATATAAGCAGCGTTGTCGTGGGTGACTATCTTGCTCATTTATCAAAATAGACAGGGTGGCGAGCGACCGGGAAAAGTCAGGTAATTTTCTGTTTCTGGAAAAGTCAGGTAATTTGTTCACTTTCCAGGGAAAATATTAAGAAGTGTAAATGCAGATCGTGAATTAAAAAATATGCCACAAATTCTATAAAAGAATCTGGTTTTTTTTTTCATTTTCAATTACATTTACTTGCTTAAACCAATAACCTCCCGCGACCTCTTTCATGGAGAGTCAGAAGCGCTGTCCCACGAATAGCGATAGTAACTTGTTTCTTCTTATGGTCTTGATAGGACGTGATTAGATGTGAGCCACAGTTACAGTCGCGGAGCAGTTGTAACGAAATCTGTCGCGACTGTCGCACTCGGTGTAACAAGTGTTGTTATTTGTATTTTAACGATATAACGAATTACGACGAGTGTGTTTTTCTCCGTGTACCGTTTTAATCTAAAGTTAGACATCATAATTTATTTTGATTATCGCGAAAGATTTCAGAATTTGGCCTAACTTTGATTGTATTTCCATGCCAAACCAAAGTTGATTCGCCGAAATTCTGAATACACGCATTTCATAATTTTTTCAGCAGTTGATAAGAACAATTCAAGGAACTGTTAACAATTGTTTCAAATGTTTTCGGAAGTGTTAGCGCCGTTGCAGCGCATCAGCGAGACGGTTCTAAGCGGAACAGTTAGCACCGTTGCATCGACGCGACAGCGAGACTGTTCCAAGGGAAACTGTTTGGACCGTTAAAACGATGCGACAGCGAGTGTGTTCCAAGCGGAACTGTAAGTGCCGTTTTGAGATGAAGTATCACTAGCCACCCTGATAGAGAAAAGAAACTATTAAAAATGGAAGCTTGAAATTTTCACAGAATGTTGCTTTTGTATTGCTGAAGGTCTCTAAGGGTTTTCCAAAACTCCAATTTTGAAGGGGTGAATAATTATGGGATATTTTTTACTGTGTGTTACAAACTAATTTGTGAACTATTAGGGTTTTGTTTATAAATGTTAATTTGAATATTCAAAAACCAATTTCTGGAATTTTTTATATTTCACTTTGAATTGATGAAAAGCAGTACAAATTTAGCATGTTGTCCTGACTCTGACTCATCCACGCAGAGGAAAAAGTATTAAAGATGGAGACATGAAAATTAAAGAGGATGATTCTTGCATACAATATAGTATACCAATATCTCTTAGTATTTCTAATAAGTTTGTTGAAACATTAAGACAAGTCAAAAAATCTAGTAGTGTTATGGCAATTAAGTGATATGAAACCGGTTTACCTTAGGAACTTATCATGTAATTTATCACTGAAATAAACTGTAATTGATTGTGACTTCTTGGTCTTTTGTCAGGTTCTTTATTCGCTGATCACTTTCGGTGTGTCTTGGGACCATGAAAACCCTTCTCCTTTGGACATGCCTGACAATTTATTCAGGATCAGACTTGTTTGCGTTCTGCTGGAAACATGTGGACAATATTTCATAAGTGGAACGAGCAAAAAGAAACTTGATATTTTCCTGGTGTACTTCCAGGTAAGGTTTTCTTTTTTAAGGAATAAGTAATGTGTTTATATGAAGGGTTTTAACAGCTCAAACCCTTCAATATAAACAAAACTTTTTCTCTGTAAAAACATGCAATAATTTGACTCCCAATGGCATTCAAAAAATAATGTTTACATACCTCCTTCTAGAGTATCTTTGGATGCAAAAAAATGAGAAAACAAAGTGGTGTATAAACATAACCATTTAGTGACTTGTAAGGGATGAGGAGTGTTTTCAACCAACAGTGAAGTTTCGGTTTCATTATCCGGAAACTAACATGCTTTTATAAATAAATTATAACAAATTAAATTTATAGTAAAAAAAGCAGTTGCAAACTGTATGACCACATGGGGGGAAGTGTGTGTGAGGGGAAGTGTTTTATAAACTAATTTACTCTACAGAAAAAAGCAAAGATCCATCCCATCATTTCGATCAAGAGCCTAAAGGCAGTGGCGGATTTAATTTTTTGAAGAGAAGTTATTTAACAAATACGTGCTGTTATCCATAATAATAAGTGCAAAATAAATTATAACAATTAATTACAGTAAAAATTCGAGATTAAGAGTACCAAAAGTTTTAATGACAGTCTCCCGTATATGCGTCTCTCTTCGTTGACTACTTCACAATCTACTGTTCGTCCAGCAGCAACTCTGTCATCGAGAGGCAACTCCAATTTGTTTTAAACTGTTTACGCGAGTGGATCATGTCTACCCGTTTTTAGCTTTTCTAAATCCAAAATATGCTGTACGCATTTCTGTAGGATACACCATGCTCACAATGATCCAGATCTTTCTCTTGGAGGCCAACATCTTCCTTTCGTTGACTCCGCAAGTTTCTGGGTCTCACGTTCGACCGCACACTGACTTGGCGTAATCACATACGTAAACTACAATCCCGTTGTAACTCATCCCTGAACCTCCTTCGCTTTTTAACCGCACTTGCCTTCTTCACCTGTATAGAAGTCTTGTTCAGTCAGTATTAGGTTATGGCAGTATTGTATACGCCTCCGCTTCGCCATCTACACTCAGGCCCCTTAACGGCATCCATCATGTAAGAGTTCACATTGCAACCGGTGCCTTCCGCACCAGTCATATAGAATGCTTACTGGCGGACGCTGGTGAGCCATCCCTCAGCAGAAGACGTGATATGTTACTTGGATCTTACGGAGTAAAACTGATGGGGGGTTTCAGATCACCCCACTCACCATGACATCTATTCTCCCAAATTTTGTTCATCTTACACTGAAAGACCTTCGTTACCCCGCCCAGCGGGTGTCCGCTTTAAAATTCTGCTGGAGGAAAATGACATCCTCCTACCTCTTCCGGTGAAATACCCACATTTTCTCACCCCACCATGGTCTCTCATTCAACCAACTACTGACTTGCGATTGGCTCAACTTTTAAAGCGAGACACTCCTGCTTCAGAGAAATAAAAGCATTTTATTTCGATCATATATTCGTCTATACTGATGGTTCGTCCATTAACCATTCCGTGGGTGCTGCTTTCCACTGCCATAGTGCCACCCGTGGTTTTTGCCTCCATTCTTTTTTGCAGCGTGTACACTATGGAGAAATATGCAACCCTTGAGGCACTGATGTTCACTTAGCTATTTTCAATACGGCTGGTGGTTCTATGCAGTGACTATTAGTGCTCTGTGGCCAGTGTCTTCACTCTACACTTATGATATCCTGACACCGACTATTCAGAATCTAATAGCTATGAACTTGCTATGTGAGCGTATGCACGTATATAGAAGAGGTCCCCAAAAAGGTTGTTAAAAATAATATTTAAATTGTGATTCACGCTGAAATTAGTTAATATTGAAGAGTAAGTCGTATATAAATACAATATCTGTATATAGCAGGGGTATAGCAGCCGCAGCAACCACGTGTTTATAGCAGGGGTTTATTGAGGGAAGTCTTTTGGCGCCTCCCCACCCCCAGCGGCAAGAAAAGTAACTATACGTGGAAAAAGGAAAGAGTTTAATTTTCCGGAGAAATAACGCACCAAAGGCGAGTATCTTTGGCAATCTGTTACCTAAGAAGACCATAAGCATATATGCCAGGATATAAGGGGATCAAGTATTGTATGTTGGCGAGCATGGTTCCCCAATTATGGATGTGTCATTACCCCACCTCCCAACCCTCACTCCTGGGAGTTTCGTACCACTGCCGGGCACTTAGGAGGACATGATTGTGGATGTACTTATGCCTTGACCGCCGTGTGCAGTCCGTATATACCTGAACGCACTGCTCTCATTTACCTACGGCTGACCGTACCAACTGGATTTCTAATCGGCCCAATTTCGGTTAGGGTATTATTGAACCCTATTGGACGTCGAGGTATGCTACTGAATTTTGACGCACCGAATTCTTGGGCATTATGCAAAATTTTAAAGCTTTCTTGTCGGGTGGTAGGTGAAAAACGTATCAAACTGTTTTATGCGGACGGGCAGACATCCCAGCAAAGTCAAATTAGGGCATTTTTAAGACAAATGTCCCAGAATTTCTGCAAGGAAATCAGAAGGCTGGCGGAAATGTTCTCAGTTTGAGGCTCTAGTTGTTGGATACATAATGCACCAGAGTTTTTCCTCTAGGCGTGTGCAAGTCTTCCTCTTATATTTGACTTGCTTATGTAATCTATTTGTGTGTTATTTCAGATGTTTGAGATATTCAACTATGTTCCTTGGTAAAATACTAATTCAATAAACGTTAATTCAGCATTTTCTTTTTTGCAGCACTATTTCTGGTTCAAATTCTCTGCTTCGATTTGGAGTACAGACTCTCCATTTCCTGTTGGGATTAACTTCATGTTTAAGGATACTATAACCAGTCTTCGTCCTAATATTGTATTGTTTACATCTTATACTGAAGCTACGGAAGCTGTTGCGAAACTGAAAATGGAAGAAACATCTTTGTTTTCCCAAGCAGATACAACTGCTAGAATGAAAGATGACTCTGAAGAAAATGACCCTATTTCTATGGAAACAAATGTTTCAGACGAATGTGCTAATTCAACTTGTAAGTATTTTGTGTTTAAATAGTTGCGCAAATCATGCATAGTTAGTGACGATCTTATGAGCAACAAAAATTTATCGCCAATTCTACTCCAAAACTTAGTGCAGACCATTGTATAGGATGATTGTAATTAAAGTTCAACTTGAAAAAGGCTGCAAAAAAAATTGCGAAGAATGACCCGAAATTTGAACTGAATGTACTCTACGATGGGGGAAATATATCACAAAAAAAGTTTCAAATTTTAGCAATAGATGGCACAATATGTAAAATAAATCATAATATGTGAAATGAAAGACATGTCATGCACACGACATGTTGAATTTGTTATAAAAAAAATTCTGGATACATGGCGTTTTACTCATATTACATCTCAGAATCTCGGCACAACTCTCTCAAGAAGGATCGTGCTGTGCTTGTGAAGTTCTTTTACAAGAATGATAACTGTGTGCCAGTATTAGCCACGGAACATCTCCCACTCTGACTGCCGAGCCGAAAGCGTTGGTGCAGGGGTGAAAGAGATAAACGCTATTCTGGAAACATTTGTCATTCAGAGCGAAGTGTCTATTAATCTGGTGCACATCTTCCACATTTCCCCACTGACCACTGATGTACAATGAAGGGTAATGTACGTCAAAGGGGCAGGGAAACAGTGTTCGTGGGAAGTGCAACCATCCCAAACCAACTGTAGTTTCTAGGCTGGCTAATAGCTGCTGGACGAGAGCGGGAGTTATGTTGCACTGCTTATAGCTTTGAAGAAGGTCCAAACAATAAAAAGGAATTTTTAAAAAAGCTGTGGTCCGATGTCTGAGGAAATGATTAAGAAATTCAAAGAGACAGGGTCTTTTGAAGTGAAATCCGATACAGTGAGGAAACCAATTGCATCAACATCAGTGNGGGGGGGGGGGTGTAAACATTCAGTGCACGGGGAATTGCCCAAACTTTGAATATACTGGTGAGCATGGGGCATAAAATTGCACGAAACATCCTGCATTGCTGTCCATACAAAATAACTCATGTTCAGGAGTTGCTTCATGCTGACATTCTAGTAACACAAGCTTTTGCTCAAAGGGAAGAAAAAAAAATTCTTATGCTATACCTTCTTTGAGTATATTTATTTGAAATTTCAGATCATTCTGAGCAGTGGCTTTTTTTTTTACAGCTTTTTGAAAGTTCAACTTTAATTAAAATCACCCTGTTGGGAGGGATGTTGAAATAAGGTGACCCACTCAGACTACTCTTGCTCATATATGTACATGCTTATCGGAAATTCAACACTTAAAAACATTTTTGTCCTGGTCATTCCTCTTCTTCCCTGCTCTTAAAAACCTGTATTTTTTTGTTTTGAAGGAAATTAATGACTAAAATAGATAAAAATTCAGATACATTTGAATCTAAAGAACTTTTTATGTAATTTTTAAGTGGGTTGATTTGGAATTAATGGCGAAAAGTTATCCTAGAATTGAAAAAAAATCAACATATCTTACTACAAGACAATCACTCCTCTGCTGGCATATAAGGTGGGATACAGTAACTGACGGAAGGTTTACTAATAATTGTAGAAGCTGAGTTCTCGTGACTTAACTCGCATCAATTTTTTAATTCCTTCTTCAATCCCCATTATTATCTACTGGAAATGTTAGCCTTATTCAATTGAGATAATAAAAGGAAGGTGGGTGATCAAAAGAATTCCAGGTAAGCAACAAATTTAGAGATAGGAACTATCTGAGTTTTTGAAGATGCCAAGTGTGCTCATAAAATGCGTAATTGTGTTCTAAGTATGCCCTTTTATGTAGCAGATTTGATATACAAGTGCATGTTTTGTCAATATTTGCTCATTTTGCAATAAAATCCGCCTTTTCTGGGCTGTAAAAGACAGGAAATCTTAACTCGTCTCTCACTGATGATGGCAAATTTTAAACATTAGCTTTACCATATAAGTGTGTAGTGCCTCAAATCATGGATGAAAATGGATATATTGTATTATCGATTGGAAATAGTAAGTAAATGTTAAGATATCCATGTGAACATATTTAATACAGTATTTCAATTTTACTGAAAAACAAAGTGTTAGGCATGACGCAAGAATTGTCGCAAAAGATTGCAGGCAAAAATCACAATAGCATCATGACAATATTTCAAGCAATGATAAGTTAACAAAGTTTAGATAGAAAAGGAGAAAAAACAATTAAAAATTTTCCGCAAGAAAAACATGGCCAGCATTACTCTCATAAAACACCTCAGTGCCCACAGTCAACCATCAGTATACTTCCTGATGCTTAGTTTCAAAAACTTTGCTGTACGGTCTGCGCACGACCAAATTTTGCTGGACATTTATTTTATTCTGTCGAAAATAAACTAAGCGATGTATGTCATTTATTGCTTAATGCTGCTAAAAAAGCGATCTGCTACTTTGAATTCCGAAGTCTGTTTAAAAATATACTCATTGAAGGTTAAATGTCTCAGGAACGCGACGTCGTAGGACTGTGATTCAAATGTTATTTTATTCTACTGTCTCACTCGAGAATAATGAACTGTCACATTTAAAACAGTACAATTAGCACGAAAAATGACAGAACCCAAACATTCAAAGAGAAAAGTTCTACCCCACGCCAAATTGTTCTATACTTTCCTATTACTAAGTGCGAGGACGTTACACTAAATACAGCGTCGGGTTTCGGGGATAGAGGAGAAAAAGAGGTGAAGTTCTCCAATTCAACAGATTTTTTTGCAAATACTTCGAAAACTATGAGACTTACCTAAAAGTTAGCACTATATTAAATTAATATATTTTAAATTCTCAACAAAGGTGGTCGTATACAGATTTGTGCTGCGGTCAACGATTACGTAGATATGGAGAAGAGAAAAATATGAATATTTCACCATTTACTAGGAATTTCTCGAAATCACTTGAAAGTCACTGTTTCAATACGTGTAACTTCTATGTTGACAATGAATTTATTATGTTTATACTCTCGGTAGCTCGAAGTGCTTGTTTGCTACGCAGAATCTCCGGGTTCGATTCCCGGCAGGGCCAGAAATGTTTTTGTTTCACTTCAATGTCTCAGTTAATATAAGCTAAGTTCATGGAAAAGTAACCCTCTGGGACTTACTACCGCAGTTATGATACTAGGAAGCGGCAATCTAGGTTATATCTTATCGCTGCCCCCCCCCCAAAAAAAAAAAATTCACAATGGTCTGTGGTACAATTATGTCAAAAATCAACCCAAATATCTAAAAGGAAAAGTTCTTTTACTTGCCAAATTGTTCTACATCGCATAGAGGGTCGGGTTTCAGGGGGAGGAGTAGGAATTGGGTGATATAGCCTTTTTCAACATATTTTCGTATGTATGTGAGATGAAAGTGCTTCAGAATCCAGTTTGGACTATCTGAATAGCAGAAAGGGCGAGAGATGGTTCCCTTCAGCAGCCAGTTTGGGTCGAACTAAACAGGGCGGACGGAAGGAAGAGTCTTGTCACGTTCCATTGGCGCAACGGCCCCACCTCCAAGCTCCGAGGTGTTTAAGTACCTACTCGCTACCATAGTCAGCAACCCATGCGACCCAGATACCTCGTTTCTGGTTTGTGCGACACGACAGTGTTTTAGACGCTAAATTTTTTAACTTGACTTCTTGTCTCAAATATAATACTATCAGATTTTATAGAAAAGTGCATTTTGCGATTTTATTACTAATTATGCTAAGTATGAAGAGTATATCAATGTATTAACAAATCAATCGTATTAGGGGGTGTCTATAAAGTATGCGAGACGATTTTGTCATAAAATTGATTATCTATGCTCTATGCTGAATAATATGAGATTTGATGGAAATTCCCCCGCTCTAATCCCGATTATGTACCATGTATTTTTACATACAACTCAGAATCGTTGATTGTTTTACAAAATCAATTTTGATCAGAAAAATGCATCCTACAATGATTCGTATTAGACGACTGGACACGTTAACAAGAAATACGAAGAATGACATTGTACGGTCCTGATCGCAATCGATACGTCCCGCACCATCTAAGCATGGCGATCACATTTCAACAAAATTTCCGATACTCTTCTAATAACAAACCTTGTTTCTCTTCTTTCGACAACTACTAGAGGCTACTTAACTAAAATGTTAGTTGACTATTTCCCTTGTGAAGGAGAGTTTCTCCTACATTCCTCACGCGCGCCTTCCAGCAATAAATTAATTTACTACGTCGTTATTTGATTTGATTGTGTATTGATTTTTGCTGTATTATTAATCTAAAGGTTATTAGGTAATTTTGTAGTTTTTGTAACTCCTATGTGTTCATCTAAATTTTTTTATGATTCTTTAAAGTTTGAAGTGTCAAGATATTGCGAAACTTAGTACCTGTATTTTGTCAAGTCTTTCAACTAATTTAGCAGCCACTTGCTGTGAAATTTCTTATATCAATGTAAACCGTATGTAATGCTCTTGATTTATATTAAAAAATATTCACCTAGACTGGCCTATTAATTTTTTATTCAGAAGTCTATAAATTGAATGTCTTGGTCACATCAAAACTGTTTCTTTGATAAGTTATTTCGAACACAACATTGTTTTAAAACATGAGGAATAATATGTATAACTTCATTCTATAGATACAAAATTCATCAGATGACAAGCGCAACATTTCCTTCAGTTTTCGCAGCAAAAGAAAAGTATCGAGATGTAACCAAGAGTGAAAGCACGGTGTTGTCATATGTCTGCTGCAGGGTGTAACCTAAGCGTCCACCCATTCAGACGGTACGCCACGACGTTAGCTCCTACCGGTGGAAAAACGAACTTCAGGCAGCGTCAGGCAGGCCATAGGTTAGGGATCATGTCCTCTGCCCGTCATAGTTTGCCTATTTCTGCTGGTTCTACGAATCGACTGATGTAGGCGGCAGCATCCGAACGTAAACTCACCAAAATTCTGCTGACACGAGTGAAACACCCAAATTAGGGTGTCCCGAAAATTTTGTTTTGGTTTTCCTTAGCGCAAGACCTTGAAATTTGCGTAATTAATCGTGGATTAAAATAATTTTAAAAATAAATTAAAACTATATCTTTAGGGTTCTACCAATCTTCAGAGTTTTGAAAAATTGACATTTTTGTGGTGATATTTCGCTATCCTTAATTTCAGCTCCTGAACTAAATATTAAAAAATATTTACAGTTTTTTTTCTGTTTAGGTGTAATACATACACGACGTTTCGATTTGCATGCAACGACACGTTACCAGCGACTTCGAATTTGTTAGGTTTCAACCTGCAAATTCCTTCAAGTTTCAATTTGTTTCGAGGACTTTCTTGACTTGACTTGCGAGTATTTTGTTCGTAGCCAAAGTAATTTTTAAGCTTTAAAAGTACAGTTGCGATTGTTACAGTTAAAAGCAGATTTTGTGATTTTTAAATAATGAGTTCGAGGCGTAGTACTATATTGGAACCATACAAAGAACTTGATCGGCAGCTACCAACTATAAGGGGCGTCATTAAATTTATTTTATTTGTCAAGAACGACCTAAAATTGAATTATAATGGAAAGGATCCGTCCAATTCCGATATATATGCGATTGTTTATGAAGAGATCAACAAAATTTGGACCAATGCTTCGATTCCAATCGTAACTAAGGAAAGAGTTATTCTGTTACTGAAATCCTACCTCGAAAAGTACCTCAATTTGAAAAGATACCCCAAAAGCAAACGAAATGATGGTTTTAAAACAAACTGAAGTGTGTTTTAGAGTCAATCTGAGAAGCTTTTCGTCGTTACTTCTTGTAAATGCACTTCATTTGAATCTTGTTCGTGTTTAAAACCTAAGAAAGGTCCCATCAATGAGAGAAGTTTCTTGTTGGATCAAAGAAATGACAGGAAGATGGTTCTAAGCGGTGTTGACAAGAAAGACACGGCTAGATTAATGAAACTATTGCAGAGACAAGTTGAAGAGTCAATAAGGGCAGCAAAAAAGTCGTGTTCTACTCAAGAAACCGATTCTGTTTTAGCAAATTGTGAAGAAGATTCGGTGCGTGAATCTTCCCCAGAAACGTATTCGATTACAGAGGCAACCCCGATAAACACGCCCTCGACAGAGACACCATCGACTTCAACGCCGAATCGGAATACATTGCCGTTGCCAACAGTTGCTAAGGTCTGTAATAGATTCGGTTTATCAACGCGATCTGCTGCTGCTGCTGCTGTTGCTGTTGCTTCTGCGGTTTTGGCTGACGTCGGTTTGGCTTCTACCGAAGATTTAACTCTGGTTATTGATAAAAACAAGATCCACAGAGCTGTATCTAAAGCCCGGACAGAAGCTTCAAAAGATATTGGAGGTGTTATTATAAAAAGCATTTACTTTGATGGACGAAAAGACAAGACTCTGATAAATGAGAAAATAGGGGATCGTTACCATCGCAAAGAAGTTTTAGAAGAGCACATTTCAATTTTAGCGGAACCTGGATCAATTTATTTGGGACACACAACGCCAAGTCTGCAAAGGGAATTCTTACTTCGATCACAACTTTATTAGAGGGTCAAGGTTGGAATTTAGATGACGTGATTTCCGTTGGATGCTACTAACATCGGTTGGAAGGGTGGCGTGATACAATATTTAGAGGAGTATTTGGAGAAACCGTTACAATGGTGTGTTTGTATACTTCATGCCAATGAGTTACCCCTTTGTCATTTATTCTTGACCTTAGATGGTTGCACTTCGAGTCTTAGAGGATATTCCGGACCTATTGGAAAACAATTAGCTGGTTGCGAAAATAAAACCTTGGTGTCTTTTGGTGCGATGGCTGGAAATTTGCCAGACTTGCTGAAAAATGTGCTCGATGAACTAAGTACAGATCAAAGGTATCGTTATGATATATGTCAAGCTATATCAACTGGTTCCTGTACTCCTGAGCTGGCGAACGTCAACCTGGAAAAATGGCGCACTCGAGATGGCTTACTTCTGCTAATCGTATACTCAGACTTCACGTAAGTACTCTTAATCCATAAGAAAATTTGCAATTGCTTGTCAACTACGTGGTTAAAGTATACGCTCCGATTTGGTTCCTAATCAAGCAAAAGACGTCTTTTAAGGACGGAACTGATCATATTTTTTAACTGATTATGTTCTCTCGATTTTTACCCGAAAATCTGAGATCTGTTGTCGATTCTGTTATCGAAAGAAATGCTTTTCTTGCGCACACAGAAAACCTGCTCGTTAGTAAGTTGTTTGATGATGAGACCACATTCGGTAGCTGGCATTGCGAAGAATAATAAAAGCTAGAGAAGCTGAAAATAGCACTAAACGCAGGATATTTAAACCACCAAAAATTAACTTCTCTGCTAGAGATTACACCGAAATTGTGTGGCACGAATGTCAGGTTACAGCACCGCCGGTTCTTCGACATATTTCTAATGACGACATTCAAATCGTGGCAAAAGATAAGAGTTTGGAAATTGTTGATTTTCCTTGTCACACACAATCTGTCGAAAGATGTGTTAAACTGGTAACATGCCTCACAAAGTGTAACTGACGCTACTTCTAGAGATGGCTTTATTAGGACCAAGTTGCAATCTCGAGCAGAAATGCTAAATTTTAGACACAAATATAAGTTTAAATTTTAAGTTTTTGTCATTGATTATAAGGTCTATTGCCTTGTGCTTTGTTTCATTTATTTCAAAAATAAATTACCTTTTAAACTTGATTTGTATATTATTTTAGGCATACGGTTTAGGTCTGTAAAATGGTAAAATTTACAAAACTTAAAAGTGTGGTAGAGCCCTCAAGATGGCACGCAATTCTAGTATTTTTACCTTTTACGTAACCTGTGTAAGATTACGCAAATTTTGATACCTCTTGCGATAGTGTAGCTCGAAAATTTCTTTTCTTGTACATGGACGGGACAGCCTAACCCACGTGTCTGCAGCGAGAGGAAGAGTCGGCAATCTCGCAATGCTGACATTGGCTCCTCGACTTTCACGTGATCTTTAGATTCCTTCCCTGTTACTTCGGTGCGAGCACTGCAATGTAAAGCATGACCTTGTCTCTCGCCTTGGCGAAGTCCTTCTGCGCAGCGTGAACAGTCTCCTGTTTTTCTTGTCCGTGTACCAACATTGGAGTATTCGCGATGCTGTATCTTTTTATTCGTTCAAATGTGTTTTTATTGACCCACTTTTATATTCAACTGATGCGGAGCTTCAACTGATTGGGGAAAACATCAACTTACACCATCAAGAATTCCGAATGTTTTTTTTCTTTTTTAACTCTTTTAATCCAGCTCTCTTATCTGGTGAACAAGCACAGGTTCGAGTTCAAAGCATTTAACTGCCAGTTCTACCTCTTACCTTAGGGGATTTCTTTTAATAGTTTTGTCTCCCTGTATGTAAGAGAACTGGTTATGTCTTGCAGTATTTCTCAAGAAATTGGAGGATGATGTTCCTGTAGATGATGATGTTCCTGTAGATGATGTTGATGACGACGATGATGATGATGATGTGAATTCTGGTGATAATTGTGATCAAGAGCAAGATGATGACGACGATGATTTGACCGAACCTCTGTCTGGAGATGCTGACGAAGCAGATATTGATTGGAGTAGTAATTGTGACATGTTACACTTGTCTGAAGGAGACAGTCAGGTATGTATTGAGTTGTGGATGCTTTTCATTTATTAGATCTATACCAACTATTATCTGAGACATTTTTAGAACTTAATTTTTGCCCATTTAGAGCCAAGAACTGAACCTCCCTGTTGAATCAAGTGTTTTATCGCACGGTCCTAAATTACTGGAGTGTCCTGAAGATGAAGATTTCTTGACTGCATTTGACAGAATGGTTTCAGACAACATCCAGGATCGTATGCGAGAAACTGTGAAACCTCAGCAAGTAGACATATCTGTGCCTCTACACATAAAAGGCAGTTCTAAAAAGACTTACGGTAAGATAACACTAATTTCTTGAATGTGTTTCGTTGCATTTGAAGGATATGTGTCATAGATTGTTTTATACCTTTTGTACTCGCTTTATATTCTATAAATATTCTTAAGCTTCGCAGCTGGTGCCCATGTTGTCTTGGTTTCCATGTATATGCCCCGTCATGGAACAAAGAGCTGATAGTTTAATTAATGAGGTGGCATTTGTCCAAAAGTCAAGACAGCATATTCTATTTGTACTTATTAATGGTTCCATTAAGACCCTTATAATTTTTTTGTTTTTAAAAACAAATTTCAAACTTCTATTAACTTCTTGTCCCTTTCTACTCATAGCACATGGTTTAAAATTGTCAGACACTACATCAATGATAACAAGACAAAGACTTGTTATGAGGGTTGATTTTTCAAAATGATTTTCTTATCGTGTAAGGGAGAAGGGAAATAACACATTTGAACAATTTCTTGTTAATAACTATTGACGCATAGTATCATTCCTTTTACAGAAGTGAAAATATTGTTGCGACGTGTGTGTGTGTGTGCGTNATATATATATATATATATATATATATATATATATAATATAATTTATTTATTCCATTTTCTTGGCAAAAAGATTGTGTGCGCGCGTGCGTATAGTATATCATTACACCTAAGAAATCAATTAAGAATTGTTAACTAAAGTGTGAGGATTCCCGTACGTTGACAAGGTAGGAGACAGTGACCTCAAGTTGCTTCTATAAGAGAATATAGAGCCAACTCATTTTTACAATTAGTATATTTTACTATAAAACTTCAATTGCAATTATATTGCTGTCATTCATCCCCCCTCTCACACACACAATCAGTGTGACTTGCTTCGTTCGTACAGAATCTTAAGTGCGTTGGTATAACACTACACACCGTTTATAGTATTTAACTAGCTGAGTGTTCTCGGCGAAGCTCAGGAGCATAAATTGGTTATACGGTTATGAGCAATGACTTTTGTTTTATTTTGTTATAGTTTTTAAAATATATCTTTTGATTAAACGTTTATGATATTTGAACTGGGTGGACTTAGCGACAGTAATAACCGAGGTTTATTCCAAATTGCAATTTACTGTAACATTCCAGGTTTACAGACTTTCTTTCTATCCAACTATATAAGGGTTTCATCGCCATCGAGACCATCTCCAATTAGTCTAGTGACTCCGCTTCACCCTGTCTCCACATAGTGTTGGTCAGCGGCCGGTACATCGGATCTGCATCGCAGTAGCCAACGCATCACGTACATTTAAACGGGACCGTCGCCTCATTCAGCGTTGCGTATTTTCCTCGCTCCTTGGTCATTTCCACCGCCGCCGTCCTGCTGCGTTGTCTCCGTGCGGCACGTCGTGAAGAAATGAAGGTTTAACACACAGAATCTTGTGGCACAGTCCCCACATTGCGGATATGCCGTTTGATGCCGCGCGACCTTGAGTCGCTGCCTAGACATTTAAGCCAATCAGAACGAAAGAAGAGGAGAGACGTGAGAAGCCCGCCTATTCAAATGCTTTTTTGATTCAACTGGGACGTAATCCTATGATTGATTTTCATTTTTATTAAGAAAATTTCTTAATTTTGTCAAAGTAGATGGAGATAATTTTCTGGGTTTGAAGAATTTACCTTTTTGCCTCTTTACATTGTATAGTGAATTCATTAAGAAGATTGAGAAAATCACTGTTTTTTAACATTATTTAGAAGTTTTATTTATCTTATAAAACCAAATTTATTGATTACCTTTACTATGTATTTTGTCTTTAAAGAAGACAATTGTTTACCTTTTTTGCATACTGGGATAAATATGTCCCAGATCAAAAAATCTATAAGTTCCAAAAAATAAAAAATTCAGATCCGAAAGTTTAATGGTTGGACAATTATTGACAATTATGTTGGACTAATAAAGACAAGATTATACTGCATTTCATTTACCAAATTCTGCATTCTTATATGCATGAACGGGTTAATTGCAATTTTGAATCGTTATGGTGACAATACCTCTGCGAGACGTTGTTGCTATAGTTCATTAGAAAATATAATTTAAAAGAAGATATGCTTCATGTAAAACTTTAAAGTCACTTCCTCCTACTGTATTTTCATTGACTTTTTCCTCATAGGAAAACTTTGTCAATAGGCACGTACATTTACGTTGTCTATATCAAATAATACATAATGGTATGAAAGTTAATTACAATGTTATTTTTATGAACACCGTTACTCCAACATAAATGTTCTTCAGTTGTGAGAAATTTTAATGTTTTTTCTGTTTCCTTAAAGGGACTAAACCGCCGGTTGTATGAAACGCTCTCCGTAGAGGTTCGTGTTTACAACAGTGTTGCACGTGACTGCTATCTGATAGCTCTACGCGGTAGCAACGGTTGTGTGGGGACAGATGAAGGCTGCTTTGCTGATCCGATGTATCGTCCGTCGGCAACGCTACGTGGAGACGTGGCCTTAGGTGGTATAGGCGGTGAACATGTACATAACTGGCGTCGCGTTACTATTTTTCAAAACTACCTAGAAAACTGATTCAACTCTTAGTATAGGCAGGACCGGTCCGAGACCCGTGCGACAGATGGGGTGCTGGCGAAATGCCAAGCTCCTTTTTTACCTCTTCAAAATAGAACTCGTAGCATGGTGTGACAATTGGGTCTCGTCAGCGCTTTATTTGCCTGTCACAAAACGAATTTGTCAGTATACGTTTGTATGGTGAATAACATGGTTTTGTGTCTCCCAAAAGTTGTCCTGTATATGTGAAACATTTTTAAAAATTTATAGTTGTATGTAAGTGATTGAGTTCAAGGGTTTTCTTTTATAATATGGAAACAGTAGTGTGATACGTTTAAACAATAAGAAGGTTTCGTTTCATAGAAAATGCAAAGCAATTTTGGAACAAGAGACTGAGAAGCAGTCCGACATATAAAATAAATTTTTTTGTACATTTGGACCATCACCGAATGGAGCTCAATCTTTAACTTCTACCACTATTTACTTTTCTGCCGATGAACATTTATCGACAAGAATAAATCCAGTATTAAATTTTTATTTCATTTCACGAAACCGAAATTTCAAATCTTTGTTTCCAGAATTTTTGTTCAAGTCATGTTTGAAAAATGCCAAGCAATTTGTGTGTCATGGTTTGAACTTGGCGCGCGCGCCGGCCGGCGGCTCAGCTGAGTTGAGTTCAGTATACTCTGTAAGTACCTTCGGGGGTTGTTATTCTATATCATGTAGGAGGGGGAATAAGTTTCGATGGTGTGCAAGTACTTTTTTCCCAGGGGTAATATTTTCTATTTTGAAGGTTACTGGAGTACGAATTCTTGTTACTATATATGGTCGTATGGGTTCTAATGACCTCGATGTTGACGAGCCCTAAAACCCCAACCAAAAAAAAAAAAATGGTCGTACCCAGCGCGATGCCAGTTTTTTTGTTTAACCAGCCGAAAGGACGAAGTTACGAAATAAAACTAATTACTCTGGATTGATAGGCAAAAATTATCTACCCTTGTTGTAGTTAATACCTGAAAACACAGTAATTAAATTGATGTTTCCTCAATTGATAAGTTTAAGTAAATCGAGTTGCATTTTCGTGTCTGGTCAAAGTAATGGTTCTTCATCTAGATAGTTAATAATAAGATCTTCCCTTTCTATTACTTGACAAAATGGAATTTTAATTTTCTGCCAATTTTTTTCAATCTTTCGTGTCGTTCATGAAAATTATGGTAACAGATTTATCTTGTTGCACTTTACACAATATCGGTAGGATCCATCCGAAAGTTTCCCAATACTAATTAATAATATCTCACGACAATATTGTTCCACAGCACCACCGCGCCATCAATACCCACTACATGCTTTCTGGATATTCGTGTACTGAGTATAGTAAAAAACTTTCAGATTTCCTATTTGTCTGCTGATTGATCACGAATATAATGAAACGATATTTATTCAAAATTAACATGATCAGTAAAGTTGTCAACCCAGAGAGCGTTTTGAAACTAATTGAGGTAGGAAAGGATCCTAGAAAATATGAGGTCGGAGGAAGGATTCTATGGTGTATTAAGAGATGCAAAGGAGCTGGAGTAAAAACTGAAAATTAGCCCTGATTTTGTAGAAGTTCGTGTGAGACCAAGGAAGACAAAAAGTTTTCCTGCGAGAGTGAAGATGAACGTGCTCTGTCAGGGTAGGAATCATTAAAAATTAACTATTTTATGTGGCTTGGGCGTTGCAGACATTTTTATAACGAAGAGTTGCATAAAAAAACTCGAGAATTGTGAAGAAATCTCAAGATATCTGCCTGGACACATCTTACATTATCATAAACTTCTTTATTGATGTTTTATCCTATGTATTTTAGCGTTTAGGTTATTACTGACATTACCGATATTAAAGGCTAGTGGAGATAGGAGTTTTTCAAAACTTAAAATTATTAAGATAACCAACGGTCGACCATTTCACAGGAGCATCTTTAAGTGGATTGTCGGCATTGGCCATTGTAAACGACGTGCTTAACACTGTTGAAACCGATTTAATTTTAAAGGACTAAGTTGAAAGCAGGAAAAATAGTTGTCCGACATTTTCCCGTTTAATATGCGTTCTGCGTTCTTTTGAATAGTGCCATTAATATTTGCGAAACAAATTGTACATATTTCTTTTTAATTTTAAGCCCATAATTCTACCAATCTTCCATTAATATAACCATTTATTCATTTTGAGTTGTTGTTGAAAAAATGTTAGTGGAAAGAGAGACGTTGTTAAGAAAAGGCGCCAAAAGTGGAAGTAGCATCTGCCAAGTAAAGTCCTTGGACCGACCCTGAGTATGGGTCGTTTTCGCTTATTTGTACATGTCACCCCCTGCTCACTTTCCCCATAGTGGTTCTAGGCGTGTATTACCATCGCCTGGTTGCTGAATTCTGACATAAAATCTGAAGTGTCACTATTCATCTCAATAACCCCGATACGTATTCGACAGTTAGGTACGTCGTTTTTTTTAAAAATATTTTTACATATCTCATTTGCTCTTCATCCCTAGCGTTGCTTAGGGTGTCTTAGCCCGCACGTGAGGACGTAAACAGCATCGAGAGTGTGAATTTAACCTTGCAAACGCGAAAATGACTTAATTTTTTGACGTCTTCAATAATTTTTATTTCGATAATTCGATGAAGTTTAACCCCTCACCATTTTACCCCAAAACGGGCTAAGAATGTCTTATCCTCTTGTGGTCTGAAATGGGATTTGGTCGACATCTAGAGCTACACCATTCATACCAGCCTATCCCCGCCCCAAGGACCAACCCTGAAGTATAAATATGGGACTTGAATATCTTTTTAAATAACCCGGCCGAAGAACAGAGTCTGATGCGCAAAGGAAGATCATTCCAAGTCCGGGTCATAGCAGTGTGAAACGATTTATTCAGGTACATCGTTTTGAGTTTGGGAATTGACGAAGTGAGGGAATTTCGGAATCTTTGAGAATTTGAATATTTGAATTGTCTTGCCAGATGAGCTGATTTAAGAAATAAGTTTGAACAGCATTGAGGCAATGCTTGTAGCGTGTTTGCTGGATATGTAGTATCCTACGACATTCATAGTGATGAGATACATGATCAATTTTTCTTTAATCAAAAGAGTATTGAATACATGTGTTTTCTCTGGAGTGGAGTTTCTTCTTTAATTTCTTGTTAAGATTATTATACACTGTATCACAATAGTCAATAAGTGGGTAGATAATTGTTTCAACTTAGTGGAATGTTTCAACTTGGTAGATATCTTTGTAGACATTTCAAGACAAAAGGAAGAAAATATTTTCTTACTAATATACTGAACATGGCAATCCCAAGTTAAGAGTTTTGTTTAGAATTACTCCAAGATTTCGAACTTCTGAGTACTACTGAACTGGAGAAATGTTTACTAGAATGGGAGACACCTTGATACTCTCTAAGAATTTACGAGAAAGAGCCGACCCGACTATCAGTACTTGTGATTTGGAAGGATTAAGTTTAAGACCATTTCTAGTGGACCAGTCTTCAATGACACTAAGATCGTGGTTTACGTTCTTAATAAGTTCATTTATCTCTGTTTTCTTACCGCTAACGTACATTTCAAAATCATCAGCATACATATGATGCGAACAAAAATTTAAGTTAATTGAGATGTCATTTGCACATTTAAGAAATAACGGTCCAAGGATTGATTCCTGAGGACCACCGCTATGTAAATATTTTGTCAGATGATTCATTTTTGTTTATCACTACTTGTTTTCGGTATCTAAGATATTTGTTTATCCAAGACGCAGATGATTCAGAGAAACCAATTTTCGACATTTAGCTACCAAGATATGATCCACGAAATCAAAGGCTTTGCTGGAGTCAAGAAGTACGAGAATTGAGACACTGCCATCGTCAAATGCGTTTCGAATATTCTGTTATTTTAAGCAACGCTGTTTGTGTGCTCTTAGCAGCTCTAAAACCAGATTGGTATTCATTCAATAAACTATTTTTTTAAAGAATGTAAATAATTTGCTTATTTACAATTTTTTCGAGAACTTTAAAAAGAGTAGTTAGTATACTTATTGAGCGGAAATCGCTAAGTGAAGAAGGGCTAGGAGTTTTGGATAGAGGTCTCACATACGCTAATTTGCACGACTCAGGAAACGTACCAATCATTAAAGAATAATTCATTATGTGAGTTAATGAAGGAAGCGCCGCAGTTAGGACGAGTTTTAATTGTCTAACATTAATATCATCCGATCCATTTGCATTAGACTTTAATGAACTAACTATTTTGTGAACATCAGCGCGAGAGGCGGAGTTAGAATAGAATTTATTATCCGCGGGAACACTGTCTCTATTTAATAAGCTATTTGTTGTATTCGCTTTTAAAGAAGGGTTTAATGCGCATTGGTTATTCACGAAGTTATCATTTAAATCATTCAGATTGAAATATATATTCGAGTCGTAATCACTCTTTGCTAGGCCTAATCCTCGCAGTGTTTTCCAGATGTGTTTCGAGTCTGAAATTGAATGGAAGAAAGTTTTAAAATACTTAATTTTGAAGTTTCTTACTAATTGATTAACTGAGTTTCCAAATATTTTGTATTTAGCTTCATATACAGATAACTTCTCTCTTTTATATAACTTAAAAGCTACGTCCCTTTCCTTCATACGATTTTTAAGTTCGTCTGTGAGCCAAGAAGCTGGAGGTCTTGTTACGCGCACAGTTTTCAACGGTGCATGTACTTTAAATTGTGTTGAAATTATATTACTGAATTCAGAAACTTTGTCATCTAAGGAAGATAACAAATAAATATTATCCCATGAAGCTTCATAGCAGTCCNTGTCGGAAAGAAAGGATTTAGTGTCAAAATTTTGAAAATCCCTATATGTAATTAATTTTGGCTTGTATTTGAGACAATTCAAATAATAAGATAAAAATATAAGATCATGCTTCGATATTCCAGGTACAGAAAATTGTCCGTACGTTTGAACTTTATGAGAATTGGAAACAATGAGATATATCCACGTTTCAGAATTCTTTTGGAAATGAGTTGCATTCATTCTGAGAACCTCTAAATTTAAGGATTGAAAAAACTGAATAAATTGTTTAGATTTCGCGCTGTTTATATCCAGAAGATAAATTAAAATCACCCATTAAAATAATATTCTCGTATTTAGTAGCTAGAAAGGAACGTGGCTTTCTCAAATCAGAAAGAGTACCGACATCTGGAGGCCAATAAACAGCTCCAAGCAGACACTTTCTTTTGCACAAAACTATTTCAACAAACATATATTCAATACTTATGAGAGTCAGAGATAGAAATTTATTTTTAAAATCTTGTCTAATATACATTGCAACCCCCCCCACTGTGTTTACAAATAGGACTTTTTGTATCGTGCCTCATGAGTGAATAATTATCAATAGAAGGTATTCTTGAGGTTTGAGAGGACCGGAGCCATGACTCACTGACCAAGAGTGCTTTTAATTTAGTTTCGGAAAGAATGTTTATTATTTCGTGATGATGACGCATTACTGATTGCTCATTAATGTGCGCTACGGAAAGACCGCGTAGGAACATGATCAAGGAAAGATTGAGTTCTTGAGGTGAAGCAACGGAAGGGTCAGGTAATCCGCACACTCAGCTGGAGTTGTTTGTAGGGCCTAAATGCCTAAGACATAAATTAAACATGCACTTAAGTGCTGCTTAATTATAATCACTAAAAAATTTCCAACTCAGATCTGAAGAAGACGCTATAATGTATGCAAAAATGGAAAGAAAATAAGAAAATCTTATGTACTATGAAAAACTAATGTATGACTTAATGTATTATGTTCACGTTGACTGAAGTCAAGTCATCAACTATTCAAGAAACTTGAAAATATTCACTAAAGTAGTTCTTAATGAACCATTCATTCTACTGATTTTTTAATACTGGATGAGAACAACTATTTTGTGATTTTAAAACTTATTTATTAATTTAGACTGTCGTTTGACTCCGTTGACAAGGGTTGCATTGACTTCGGTCATGTGATGTGGCTGCCATTTCCGTTAGAACAGTTTTCCACTTTTTTTGTGTGAATTATTCTTGTAAATGCCCTGCAAGGTATGAAAAACTAAACGGCATTGCGTTCCTATTTCCATTTGCTATGTTTTAGTAGTTCTTTTTCGCTATGTCAAGCCGGTACTTTTGTCAGAATAACAAAAAAAAAAAAAACCCAGCCCGCGAAAGCTTCTCACGTTTATAAACCCATAGTAATTTAAAGTCAAATGAGTACGAAAAAACATTGTCGCTGGATAGGGATACTATCATTTAAAACATTTTTGGGGGTACTTAAGCCTAGACGCTCTGACGCACATAATAGCTTAAAAAAATAACCTTAAGGGATAGCCTGCAAATCAGACATAGTTTTAACACGCAATCTTTGATTACCCTGCTTAATAACAACAACCCCATTCGTGGTCCAAACATTCTTCACGGAGAAGCGTTGCGTTGCCACTCCGAGAATCTCGAGCCAATGGCGCATCAGGTCTTCCCGAATGGTAGTTGCACTGCCTTTCAGCAACTTCTTCGCCGAGAAAAATTTGTTCCGTTTCCTACATCTAACTAATTTCACTATAACCGGTCGATTTTTCCCATCGGCTTTTGGGTCTACTCTGTCGATGTCAACGAGTCTGAGAGGAATACGTATCTGTTTCGTAATCTCCAAAGATATTTTGTCGGTATCTTCATCAGGAAGTTCCTTCTTGCCCAAAATCCTGACACAATTTCTGCGCTGACATTGCTCCCGCTTGTCTGTCCGGTCAACTAGCTGCTGCTCCAACTTATGTATGGTAACAGTACTCTCTTCCAGCTTCTTTTCCAGGAACGTGATGTAATCATGAAGTTCCTTCTTAATTCCCTCTGCAATAGCAGAAACAAGTTTATTGAGAACACGCTTATTAGAAATAATTTCCTTCATTACAGCATCAGCATCGCTGGGTTTGGGAGAACCACGATTTCTTGTACCAGCCATTTGAAAATAAAAAACCAAAGAAATAAAATAAAGAATAAAGATGGGGGTAATATGAAGATTAAAGAAACAGTTAAAATACAGATTGGAAAGATTGTGATTGCTACTTGAAAATATGATAAGAAAAACATAACTGTATAATTTTCAAGAATATGAAGTAATAGATACTGCAGAATATTCAAGTACTCTTATCTGTAATGTGATGAACCACTGCTGTTGTTTCTACTGCCGCTTCACGCACCGGTTTCACCTATTTGCTTCCTGCTGCGGCATGCTGCTATCTGCGAAGCGCTTCCTAGGCACGTCTTACTCAACGACCGACATCATAACAGCCCCGAGCTGAGTCTGGCATTACTTCCACTTGTGCAAGGCTCCTTCATTTCTTTTTCCTGACTTTCCTTGGTCACCTCTTGTTCTTTTCGATCCCGACGCTAGGGTATCTTTCATTTTCCTCTTTTTCCCCTCTCTCTAATGATGCATGTAATGATTTGAGATATGTTCATATTTGAGTTTTGAGTTGTAATTCACGAAGGTTTGTAGTGGGTATGGTGAGTCTTTCGGCGAGTCCCACGCGCGGGGAGAGTCATGTTGGCTCTCCCTCGTGCGTAACTGTATTTTCCCTACCTGTACAAGTTTTTAGGGCTCTAATGATCTCGATGTCGACGAGCCGTAAAGCGACACAAAAAGAAAGACATCATAACAATCTGACAGAATCTCGGGGAGCACTACAATCGCGGAATGTTTCCAGCACGGCTGCCATGGGACGAATGATTATATAGACATGTCGCAACATGTTTCTGCCGTATGTCACCCTTCAATGTTCGAGTATAAAGTTTGTACTTATGTATTACTAGGTGTTTCTAGAATTCCTTCCAAACAATTAAAGTATTGTTGTGAATTCAATAGTAAATGACTTTAAATACAACACGAAAATTAAAGAAAGTAACGACTAAAAATGAGACAGCAAAAACTATCCGTGATAAAGATATCTGACTGCACATTTGAAATCAGCGTAGAAAGTTGCACATAAAACACAATTAACGATTCATGGGCCCAAAAGCGTGTTTACAAGTGTAATTTAACTAGATCTTTATGGTGAATTGAATATTTGTAAATCCAATGTGGTGCATTTTTTCCACTTTCTCTTCTGTTTTCGAAAGATTTTCACCTAAATTCAATCTCCATATCTAAATATTTTAGTGTCCTCTCTACTTTTAACCTTTTCCCCTTAACAATTGCATCTCTTCTGTTTTTTGCACTATTTCTGGGCCACATCATCCGGGTTCTGGTCTAAGATATTTCCAATTGCAGTCTCTTGCAGAACTCATCGGGTTTTGTTAAAATTTATTGTGCTGAGCTTTCCATCTTTCTGGTGCTAATGACCTTCCACTGTGACCACAATGTCGTCGGCATAAACCACATAGCATATTCATTCTTCCTGCAAATATTTCAAAAGTTTAGCGATGATAATGTTCCGTTGCAGTGATCCCCTACAAGAGCCTTGAAGACATCTCACTTGAATCTCTCGTATTATTCGCTCTTTCTCAGTCTCGATAAATATTGATTGATCCTCTAAATATCAGTAAAATACTCGTATGTTATATAACCTACCTAGCTCATTCTTTTCTTTCATTGTTGTCAAAATTCAGTCCCATTGGTCATTAACAAACCAATGGGCAATGGGTATATCTAGAAATAGTGTAATGCAATCTATTTATGCTCTTGTTGCTGTTTCTAATCTTTCCACTGCAACTTCTGTAGCGCGTCCTTTACTAAATCAACATGTCATTTCTTTCTAGGTAACTCGTCAATCTATCCGTCATCAGTTTCTCCAGAAATTTACCTAAAACTAGTAATATTGTTATAGACTGGTGCGAGTACGGTTCAGCGGGATTTCGTCTTACGTCTTTTAAGAAAAATATAACTTCCCTATATTCCACGTCTTCGGGAAATAACTTTCCTGGTAACGTCTATTATGTATTTTCATCGGATCTCTTAATTCTGGTCCGCCATATTGTATCATCTCATATGTAATGGAGTCGAATCCTGGTCTTTTGTTCTTTAGTGTAGCTATTAGCCTAGTCATCCTTGTTCCAGTAATTTTGATGCAGTCAACCTAATTCATTTCTTTCCCTTCTCATACATGCTTGCCCGCGTTACCTTGGAGAAGCTTTCCTAAGAGCATTTCACCTGTTTCCCTCCAACTATCTGTCATACGTATCGGGTTCGTTCTTATAAAGTTTGTCCATATATTCTTTCTTTGAAATCTCCAAGGTTTTCGCCTACCACCATATGTATCGAATAAGTAGAGTGTACCTTGGGCCGTCTAGAATCAATGACCGAAGACAATGCACTCACAGTCCAATGAGCCTTTCCTTCTAACTTCTGCATTGCTCCACTATCCTAAGCGTTGACATTGGGAGTTGACCGCAACCTTTTTCTGCGTGCCTCCAGGATCCAGATACTTTTGCTTGTGACCGTTTCTTCCTTTCCCCGTTCGTCTTATGATGAAATTGTTCCTGCCTCATCCTCTGACCGAAATGCACTCTTGCTTCGCTTCCCCTATTTTCTCCGCCCTTCTTAAGCTAGTGAAGTCGAGATAATCCTCAGTCGACCCGTTGCTCTCGCAAGCTCAGGTACGAGTTGCATAGCTGGATCATGGGTCTTTCCACGTGTCACTAACAGTGAGTCATTGCAAAAAGACCAGTGTGACGTTGAATTTTGTAATATTTGTGAGTGAATTTTGCTATGGATACTCTTTAAATGTATTTCAGACTTCAGGAAAAATTGGTCAAAACTCGATCACATTACGACAAAATGTAATATATTGAATTTTAGGTTATTTTCTAAGATCTGTCGTTGATAGAATCTGTCGTTGATAGATGGAATTAATGCAAACGCAGGAAGTTTCCTCACGTGTGTACTCACTTCATCACGTGTTTACTTCTTCAAAAGTCCAAGTTACTGCATTTTTGTCCTAATTGGTTGCTATGAAAGTTGCAACCTTTGAACTTTCTAACAACGACTTTCCACCTTCCTCCGGACAAAATACCAAAATTCTGTTTGTGTCGCCGTCGTCGATTAAGAAATGTTCTAAGCACTTCTCTGGCAAAATGTTTTCTCGCTTGCTGGATTAAGACGAAGAGCCCTGATCCTTGTATCTGTTTCTATACAATCCTGGCTTAATTGCGGAAAAAGTTGTTACTTCAGTTTTAAAGTACTGTCCCGTATTGACTATTGGATAAAATGCATTTTTGTAAATCAATGGCATTGGTGCCAATTCTTCACGTTGTTACACATCAAAATGCACTTTCGATTTCCATCTTGGCCACATCAAAGGCCGTGGAATGCAAGTATATGTTCCTTGAAACAAAAGTAATAAAACAAAAATTATTCATGCTAAAGTGGCTATCGACAACTTATGCTCTGATCATCAATGACCTGCAATCAAAGATACAAGAATGTAACAGTATTTGAAAAATTATATACAAAATAGTGAGAAAGAATAATGTTGGAGTTACGAATTTACAGATGTTTTAATACCAATAATACATTTGTTTCAGATTTGTAAAAGCTATGTAAATAATTGAATGATGAAGTGTTTGATTGGAAAACCTATTATATGAATAAATTTAAATGAGTTAATACTCCGAAATGAAAAAAAGTAAGTCATGCGTCTTAACTACTTCGCCGTAGAACAGTGTGTTGAATGCGAGGATTTGATCGCCTTCTGCGGCTTCAGAAGTTGGGACACGACAAAGGTGTGTTCCATAGATAAAAAATGCCCCCCAAAAGTTACAAAAGGTGTACACAAAAGAAAAGTTTACTTCGAATTTATCTAAGTGTGAGTTTTCATTACAAGATGAAACGACTGAAATGAAACTTCAAAATAGTTTCTCTTGGGCGGAAACTTGTTAGTAAACGTATCTGCATTAGAAAAACTTTAAACTTTCCGTCCTCTTCGAAAAATGATAAAATAGTTTTTTAATGTGAAGGCCATTCCTTCAAACTCAAGCCTACGTTTCTTGCATCACGAAATAAATCATGAAAAAGCACCTCACATCTCCTCGTAACGTTTTTTGTCCCCTCTGTACTTTCAAAATTCCCCAATCACTCAGTCTTTTCGAATTTCATATGACTTCTAACTTCATCTTGCATCGGTTTTCATTGGTGTATCTTTTCGAAATTCTTTCGATGTCACTCTTCTGTCTTAAAAATTCGTTTCTCAATCGTCCACTCAGTTAATCACACTTCGTACCTTTGGTTCTAGAACCCGTGTCTTTCCCCACAGCAAAGCACACGAGTACCTCTTGAATCTCTCACGGTCTCTGGCAACCGCTTCCGATATTCATCCAGTTTACCTTAATTACCTCGTAATGAGTGTCGTAAACCAACTTCCCTTAACCCCCGAATTTCTGTTGGGCGTTCGTAAACTCGACAGATCCTCAGGTAACAGGATAATTTCACCATTTAACTCGATACTTCCTTAAGGATTAGGACTACGCGGGTCTGCTTATGCCCGTCGCGTGAACTGGGGCCAGTAGGAAGCTTTTTCAGTAATGAGTCATGGACTTGGTTTTGCCACAGGTAGCGTGGGTCTCAGCGCGTCGGAGATTCTCCCAAACCGCTACCTACTACCGGTGTCATGTCTTTGACAGAGGAATTCGCCCCTCAGAAACCGATTATTAGGGTCCAATAATCTCTGTTTGTCGCCGGATTTGAACAGTGTTGGTAGTCATTCTTTTAGGCTTTTACCAGGGTCGGACTGGGACTGTCAAAAGGGCGCAGACCCAAAATCGTGAGGGGGCGCAAATGTGGGATCACCCATACATCCGAATGGGGGGTGTTTGGAATATCAAGAACAGCGGTTTGCGCTCTCATCTCGATAAATATTCTCTATATTCCATTATAAATCCTTCACAAGTACCTACATTATTTACGGTATTGTTCAACAGTACAATCAATGATTTTATGTGGACTATCAGTATATACAAACATGTTTGAAGTACGCTTTAGTATTTTTTTTTTTTTTTTTTTT
>NNCF01127523.1:844092-863553 GCA_002313205.1 Laupala kohalensis | reverse complement strand
CAGAGTGTCTTTTTGTTATTTGAATTTCTAAAGGTTCTTTTCCCTAAATTGTTGCTGCAAGTTGGAACATGTTTCTTGCTTCTGCGTGGGATCTAAGCGGTGTTTCTTTGAGTTTCTGCGAATAATAGTTTTTACGATTCTTTTGAAATCTAAAATTTAGAAAGAGCTTTTGCTGCTTTGTCGGAAAATATTCTCTCTTCTTGCCTGCGCTCGACCACCCTTGTACCGTCCCATCTTGCTAGCTACTTTTTCTGACTACTAATATTTCTTAATCTTGAGAACATCGTTGAATCATTTGATTATTCAATAGACGGTCTCAATATATATTATAACTAAACCAAATGGTGTAGTGGTTAACATAACAAAAAAACATACAACTTTAACTGAATGAACTGCACGGACTAACTGGTTCTAAAAAAGTTCTACGTAGGTTCGTGCCCATAATTTAGGTGAAGAACGACACACAGGGTTCCATTTATAGGAAAACGCTTTATTTAAATAAGATTGGTTCAACTATTTATTAGATAACACACATAATTGCTAAACTGTTAAGGAGGCATGCTCACTCCCCATCCAAAATCATTAAAATCCCTATTGACACAAAGACACAAAAATAAAACCTTTTCTCACAATTACACAAGGTACTTGATTGTACTTTATGTAACATACTTTTTTTATTATTTTTTTATTTTTGTGGTGCTTTAGGACTCGTCAACATCGAGGTCATTAGAGCCCTTAAAATTTGTACAGGTAGGGAAAACGCAGTTACGCACTAGGGAGAGCCAACATGACTCAGCCATACCCACTAAAAACCCTCCTGAATTACAACTCAAAACTCAAATCCCAACATATCTCAAGACTTTACTAAAAACAAAAAAGAAGAGGAAAGAGGAAAATGAAAGATACCCTAGCCCTAATAGCGTCGGGATCGAAAAGAACAAGAGGTGACCAAGGGAGGTCAGAAAAGAGAAAGGAAGGAGCATGGCACAAGTAAGTGGGAGTAATGCCAGACTCAGCTCGGGGCCCCGTGTTCGTCAAATACGTACTTACTAGATGTAAGTCCCCTGGGGGTGTACTTTATTAAATGACTAACATATTATATATGACATAAATGATAATTCTCTGGCCCCTCTTCTTAGCCCTTTCTTAATTTATTTTAAACAACAACCAAATCAAAAGTTCTGGGTTAGGGCGTCAAAGTTCAGAGAAACGGAGCACTCTTTCTTCTCCGCAGCGCTTTGAACACAACAATTTGGATGGTCGCAACCACCACATACTACCTTAGTCAAGATGATCGGCAAACAGTTGTGGAAGGAGGTCAGCGCCCTTCTCACCCCAGAGTTCATTTATAACCACAGAATTCGCCCAGCTGTTGTAGCACGTGCCACCGAAGGATGCCCTCGCACCATCCCCTCGATCTCAGCAGGCACAAGACGCCATTGTGCTGTCTCCTACAAAGTGTTCATTTTTCTTCGCACCGAATTTACAAAAGCTCGAGTCTGGCTTTGAATCTACTTGCGACCTAATTATTTCTTCTGTGTTGATACTATAACTCACGAATTCTAATAGCTCGAATAATTAGTCGACCAAGTGATTAAACTTGAACATTTAGTAATGTTCATGAAATATCTAAGTGGTTGTCACACCACTGACAAAATTTCAAACTCGGAAACCTTCAATGAAATTCGACTAAGTGCTGTAAGTGATAGTTTCAACATGAAATTCGAAGTTCACTCTAAGCGATCAAAGTCTAAGATGATCCGTGATCTGTCATCAGTGCTCTAAGTGCTCTAAATGCCCCGAGTTCTCTCCTTTCCCTCTAATAAAAAAATGTCCCTGTTCGAATCTTTTGTAACCTTCTCCCCTCTCCATCACCCTGACGCTTCCTCGCGTGCTTATTTTTTCAAAAGTCACATGACTTTCGACATCCAATTAAACTTGACTTGCAGTCCGCGTGGAGCCGTTCCCATTTGTTATTTTTACATAAATACTTCTCCTTTCTCATCCAATCATTATTCTAGTTTTTGAAACATTTCCAGTATCTCATCGTTTCGACTTTTTTTTCACGCGTTCCCTCAGTGAGTTTAAACGGACACACTTTCCATTTAATAACCATGTGCTATTCGAATTTTTACAGCTTTGAAATCTTTTTGCGCCGAGCGTTTCTCGAAAGTTTACCATCTCCCTCGGGTATTAACGCCTCTTAACGCTGGCCACCACGCGCGCCTGTTTTATGGTTCTAGCCTCCACGTGCAGTTTGGCATTGTCTGTTTACTCGCAAAAAGACTCCATCTTTCTAATATTTTTCCACTGTCCCTTTTTAAACAACTGCGTACTCCGCTCCTTACATGTCACTAGTATCTGACCTCCCTTGTTCTAAAGATGCTGAGACCCTTTTTGTCTCGTTTCCGTATACCGTTTCTACGCCACTCGTCACTTTACTAACATTTTGTCGTTTTCTCCTCTGCTCGCAGACGTAAGTGCGTAGTGAGCCAACTTCCTTTCATTTTGGCAGATTTATAATTATATTGAAGTTCAACCGTCTCCGCAGGAACCCCTTGCGTCTTCTCTTTCAAATATGTACTTGACTGAAGGTCGTGGTAAAATTCCGTTGCTAATGGATCTTTTTATCCGTTTATTAACACAATAATTTTAATTAATTGTAAGGAATTAATCATTTCTTACAATATATATGGCAAATTATATATCGTACTTCAAATTTTAATTCTTTATGATCCCTATGTATTTATATTGTGATACTGTAATCTGTAATGCTTATTCTTTGTAATCTGTTCATTCTTTGTAATTCGTTTATTCTTTGTAATTTCTTTGTAATTCTTTGTAAAAATTTTGGTTACATTAAAAACCTTACCTCCCTCATTTCTTTTGGTTTCGAAAAAAAAACAAAATAAACGATTGAAAAGATCGTGCAGGTAACGGATTAATGAACACCTGAGACGAGCAGTCAACTCTTGGTTACAGATGTGTCTACGCGTCTGCGAAGCTCTCCAAAATTGAGATTGCCGCTTGAAAGATATATTATATGATTCAGTGTGCGGTGAGGAGCCGCGTTGCGTAGACACGCCTTGTCGCCGTCACACTGAAATAACTCCAATTTATTACACCAGAATGTGCCAGTGACCTAAGGTCGGTTCCTCGCACGGACAGACAGAGAAATAGTTCAAAATTCCGTCAACAGACAGCGCGAAATCACCGGACTGCCTCGACGTAAAAACAAAAAACAGCTTGACAATTGACTGTCGCCGTCATTGTCGGCTGCCTTCACGAGAACCCAAGGAGCGTCTGAAAAATACGAATTGTATCTAATTGAATTCGTTTTTTGGTCATTTTTCCATATTGAAACAAATTCTAAATATTCGCATTATTGAATGGTGTGAATTTGCTTATTAAATTCAACTCATTATTGATATAGCTCTAAAAAACTTAACGACAATGAAATTATATTTTCTAGAAGCTCCAATCAGATTAATTATTCTCCAAACAATAAGTTGTGTTCTTTATTGATTCTTCTTCTACTCACTCTTGTGAAAAAATTGTTACTAGGAGGCTGCTGCTGGCTGCTTCGAGTTCGTGTCTTCTTGCAGATTTTTTTGTGTTTTGTATTGACACTTTTTCAAGAAACACTCTTCCCACAATCTTTTCACATACTCTTTTTATTTGTTTTGTGTTGCCCCCATTGTTTTCTAAAATTTATCGTCATTTACTAATTTGGATATTTCAACATATATTTCACTTGCACTGAACTGAACTTGGATCCGTTGCTTGGACAGTCGTAGTGTTGTTGATGACTACAATTTTCCTTATAAGAAATTATTTAGAGTAGTTTCCCACTGTCGTTGGTCTATCGCTGTTTTCTCGTGAATGCATTCAGGACATACTCCGTCATACCTCCCTTTCCATGTAGCATTCAATATTCTGTTTTTTGTTATGAAACTCTTTATTTATATGGCCTTGCCATGTTTACATATACGAATGGGATGTAGGAAGCATTTAATGATTCGTTTTCCACATTCTCTGTCCCAGTTATATTACGCTTTTATTACTCAGCGTCCCGGCGTCCCTCACCACCATTTCGTGGCACGGATCCCAACTCTCTCCGGTAGATTGGTGACAAATTTATCCTGGCAGGGAACTTAAACTGCTAGCACCCGGACTTGGGTTCTATCTCTACAAACTCCACAGCTAAAGACCTCTTCACCTACCTCACAAAAGAACTCACCATAAGTATACCCCATAGTCTGGACTCACTCATCTTCTCGACGACATCCCACGTGGTGTCCTAGGCATCGCTTTCCACACCACCAACATACTCTTGTCATCTTTCAATCGTCATCACTTCACACTACAGCACCTTTTCCAAATTTGGGAATCTCCTCCCTCCATATAAATCAATTGGAGAGACTTCACGTCCCGCCTGAGACAAAAGTAAACCAACCTGAAACAGATTATACTACCTTCCATCTCACACGCCACTTCCTCATCAGGCACCCCAGCTCCCACTCGAAATGAAATATCACCTCGTGACATCCAACTCCTTGTTAGAGAAGGCAAACGAACCCAGCGACGCTATTACCGCACCACGAAAACAAATTTTTTTTTCTAACGACCCGATGGACCCTGCAGGAATGACTACGCCAATTCCATACATACAGTGGCAAAAGTACTTCTGCAAGACCAACGTCAATACATTTTACCACGTCTAAAAAAACCACAAAGTGATTATTATATATAAGTGATATATCCACAAAATAGCAACATAGGACAAATGAACAATCTATGGACACGACGCCAATGAGTGTCATCTCTCAATTCTGGAAATTGTATGAACTATTTCCTGAAATCTCATCGATTCATAAAAAGATCACGCCTTTGAGTTAAGGAAATGATATTAATAAACAAGCCTTTTAAATCATCACGAAATCCACACGAACTGTATTCTATTTCCCCGCCAGAACATCTTAAATAATCGAACAAGTTGGACGATCAAGCAGGTCGATATGCGGGCGGTCACGCATCTGTGAAGTCACATGCTGGCGCGCGAAAACTCTCCGCTGCAAGCAGGCTTCCGACGAGCAACCTCCGAGTCTCCCTAACTCGCTCGTACCGACAGCATTCTCATTTCATCGTTCTTCATTTCTCATTCGGCGCCTAAGCCAACAACCTCTCCTCAGCCTCTAATAGAAGACAGCTGCTGGAATTGAATTCAGCCGGCAACCGCACATCTCGTTAGCATCAGAAAGCAATCGGCTCACAAGATAATCTCCAGGTCAAAACGCCACGTGCTCTGTCACCTGCTAGCATCGTTTGTACCGCTGCCGTTCATTTCACATCAACTGCACATCAACTCAAAAATCAGTAAATCAACATCAATTCAACGCCATCTACGTTGAAACTTCAGGAATGTGAAGAATCGGATCATCCTGACGCCAACTCATTGCAGCACCTCATCTAAATTTTCAGTTTTATATTCCTTCATTGCTTACTTCATTTTAATTATTTATCTTGCTATTTGATATTTGCTATTATATTATTTTGTTGACACTTCTATTGATCAACTCTCATCTCAACCACCTTTATCACATTTCTGGTCCTTCGAAACCTCAACACCCGCAATTTTCCTTAAATTCTGTACAATTCTCTCATCCATCACCATCTTCATTATAAATGCTTCTTTTCCCCTCCTATTCATTTCAGTTCCTATTAAATGCTCCTATTCGTTTAATTTCAGTCGATACATACCCCGTCGTTGTACATACTGCATATAGCAAATTAAGGATCACTTATACCTCTCCAACTACCCCTCTCTGAAGAGAGGACCTTCAACTCTGAAGAGGCGAAGGCACAACTAAAGAATTGCTCGAAAGCTTTCTCACACTTATTGGTTTTGTCCACTCACAATTTTCATCCAGAAAAAACAATATGTCTTTATGGCCCAATTTGCGAATATGTCCCGTAAAATTAACATATCTTGCTCTACGTTTCCCGAAAATTTACGATACATATTGACCAAAACCGGATCCACATCAGCAGTAGTATGCAAAATCACTTCGCGATGGTGTCCCGTGAACTTCGTTAATTCCAAAACTTGTGCTGATGAATTTCTTAATAAGATGGCCGACCACGAATCGACAACATGAATTACCCGAAACCGCAAAGATATTTATTTGCTTATTTATTTATAAAGTACATTATTTCTTCATGCCCCTGTACCTTAACACAGAGTAATTACCAAGTTTATATGTAAACCTGTTTCTTTTTCCCTTGAGAATAAAGTACTTCATTTCCTGTCTATATCTTTGTTTTGTATCTTGTATTTACTTTTTCTACTGTGCATGTCTGTCTCATTGTGATTCTTCCACTTATTTTTCTTTCATTGTTTTTTATTGTCTTCTTACGTTTCGTTTTTTGCTTCATTCCGTATTGTCATAATTTCCATGATATAATCCGTAAAATCAGTATATTTACTTTTACTACCAATTAGAAACGTCAGTCATTTATATTTGTTAAACCCTTGGTCTTCATTTTCTCAAACCATCTTCCCCTCTCTGCCTCTCTTATTCTGCATTCATATGCTATATTATTCACATCTTCCATCCCATTTCCACAGATGCAATGTCGGTCCTCTTCCAAATTTATATAAGTAATTATTGTAATTCCCGTGTCTAGTTAGTATTTGTGTTAGGGCTATATTCGGCTTCAACCATTAACTTTTTGGAAACGAAGTCAACTACAGTTATAAATTTATATAAGTCTCGTCCTTCCTTTGCTACTGTCCATCGTGTTTGCCAACATCCAATTAATATTTTATTTTTCCCATCCATTCTCTTCTTGCCGTAATATCTGACCATCTACCATTATACCATCCCTCCCTTCTTATCTGGTAACTTAAATAATACTGGTATATAACTGCGTCTATAGGTATATGCCCCGTTATTATGTGTAGTGTTTTTGTTGACACTGTTTTATAACAGTTACTCCACCGAAGTAAACAGAACAGTTGTAAAATCGCCAGTTTCCTTTCATTACTCCTAATTTATCTCCTATACCACGCACTACAACAGTATAATATAATGGGTTGTACCGCTACTCTATATATCTTATTTAACACTTTCCTTCCCATTGCATTTTTGTTTATTCCCACTCGTTGCAGTCCATAATATATCTTTATTTTATTTGTTATGTATTCGAAATGTTATGGAAAATTTAATTTGTAGTCTATTATCACTCTAAGACATTTTACTTGCCTTTCTATTGACAATCTCCTATCCCCAATTTTAACTATTGGATTTATTCTTCTTGTAGATACCATTCCAAACATAATACCCTTTGTTTTCTTCTTTGATATCAGTAATTGTTGCTCAGCACTATTAATTTTGTTACTATTTCTGTGCTTTTAGTTTCAATTTCTCGCCGACTGTTTCCTTCCGCCAAAATCACAACCATCTGCATATGCCAATTTCCTCTTTCTCTATATTTATCAATACCTTATTCAACACCGCATTCCAATAAATAGACCCAGAGTGACTTCCTTGGGGACACCCTCGTTCGATTTTATATATAATTTTCTCATCACCAATATTAAGAAGTACATATCTGTCTCGAATATATGATTGTATCAATTCTAACAACTTTCATGTTATTCCTCATTCTTTCAAACTATTATTAACCTTGACCATTGAATACTATCATAAGCCCTTTCAAAATCAGTCATAATCGCCAGTACGTATTTAGTTTCCCTATTTTCCACATATTCTAATAAGTTGTTGACTGCATCCTCCGTCTCCCTCCGAATTGCATCTTACTGTACTAGTCATTTTTAATTTCATTCACTATTCTGTCTGCAATATTTTTGTCCAAAATTTTCCCTAATACTGGCAATAGAAAGATATGGACGATATGACTTTAAGATAGCTTTATCCTTGCATTTATCTTTTAAAAATAATCTTTTTGCCCTATTTTCCAGGCACGTGAGAAATAACTGTAATTTATATATGTGATGTACAGTCCACTCTCCTATGATTTGCTTCTCCAATAATATAATCATTTCATTTGTGATTTTATCAAACTCTGGACTTTTATTTTTTATATTACTTCGTATATCCTCTTCTCCAATAAATTTTTCAATATCCCCTGTTTCATAAATCTCTTTGTCTCCATCTAACGCATCCACTTCTTTGAGCACATTCCCCAATACCACTGCTCCCGTTTCCTTCCAATTTCGAGTCATTTCTGCTTTGTCCTTGATATTGTTCCACACTGTTGTAGTCTTAATTTTCTCCCGCCTCATCAAATATGGCAACCCCCAAATGTTTGTTTGTAAATATCTTCTATAAAAGCATGTCAGATGCTTCTTTTATTATCCTTAATTTTATCACTAAATTAACGTACACTACGCTTATATTTTTTGCGCAACTCCTTTCTATCTGAATTTTCTCTTGCACATTGGTATTGTCGCCTTTTCCTGTTTTTCTCCTTCTTTGAACATGTTAGACTCTTGTCCCACCACCTCAACCCGCGACAATATCCATTCCCTCTTTTCCTAGCATATTTACTTACAAGTTGCAATACCCACATCTGCAATTCCTCTACCCTTGCATCTATGTCTTCTCTCGCACACAAACTATGATACATGTTTTTGTCCTCCCCCTTTTCTTTCCATCTTCCCCAATCAAATTTTCTCAAATTGATGCTCTTTGTCGGACACTGTTCTTCATTACTATTTATTCTTTCTATAAAAAATTCAATTGTCAAATGGTCACTTTCGAATTTCATTGCCACTTTCCAATCTGTTACTGTTACTTCCTTTACTTAAATTTATAAAGTTAAATCTACAATAGATTTTCCGTTTACTATTTAAAAATTTCAAATCTATACGTATTACACATTTCCAAATTGTATTTAAATATAAACTCTTCCAGGTCTGCTCCACACTCGTTGTTTATCGTGCATTCCAATCGCCGGATAGTAGTATATCATAATTTCTATATTCCCTTAGCATACGTTCTGCCAAACTAAATAGTTTCTTTCCTTTTCTAGAATACTGCATATACACATTTATTAATAAAAACGTTTTTCTTACTTTCGTGACTAATACCACATGTAAATTTGGTACAAATTTGGTACAAAACTTATTGATACATAACACCTCTACCTGCGAGTTAGTAACATATATATTGGAGATCTTCCTTTCTCCTTAAAGATTGTACGGTAGCTCACCGGTATATATTTTATTTCCCTCTCCCAGTGTACGGTTCTTGGAGTAGACATATATCTATTTTATTGTATGCCGCATATTGAATCAATTCTTAACTTCCTAATATTCTCCCGTGCAAATTTATTTGAATTACCTTAATAATAATAATCTATTGATATTTTTTATCACATTCAATACTCTCTTGTCCTCCGGACAATTTTTATATCTTACTGAATAATTTCCATCTTTATTTTTACGTACACAATTTATAAATTTTTGCATTTCGTTCCTCCCATTGTACTCGTTGTAACGCTGGCCATCATTTACACAATCACCACATACGTCAACGTAATTTGTACATTTTTTACAAAAATTGCCGAAACAATGGCACCTGAAGCGCCTAAGAGGTTCTATAAAATCTTGCACGACATATGAACGATGATTGTTGTTTACTATTCCTTGGCGAATTACTTTTTGAAATACCTTACCGTGTAATTCCAATATCCAAATTTTCTGCCTTCCCTCTTTTCTGCCGTATTTTCATAACACCTACACACTCTTGACTGTTATTTCTGTTTCATCTATCCCACCTTCAAATTGTTCCACGTTACTACGTACTAATTCCTCTTCTGATACGTTTGGTTCAACCCCACATATTATTATCTTTGGTCTGCTTCTTCTTAATGATTTGAGAATACTACTAGTTTCTACAATCTTAGAATAGTTTTGCAACGTCTTTTTCGTCATGTAGTGTCAATATCAACGCGTTAGTTCTGATTTCTTTTGCACTTACTACATTCAGCCGTACTCTATTTTTCGTTGCATATCTTGTACTTTCTCCCTATCACTGTACAGTTTTTCTTTATTGCTTTTTTCCAATAAGATAATCTTCCCACCTGTTTGTCGTTGCCTCCCTTGTCTTCCCTTTACTATTTCAGCGTACGAGCCGTCCTTACCCACAGATATTACTTTCTAGAATGTTCTTTCACCTAATGTCTAAGAACTTTGTCTGTGCATATTTGTTTTTGTTTCTCCCATGTTTTCACCCTTACCTTAACTTGCAGCCAGAAGGGTGGAATGCAAGAGCATGATAAATATACTTGTATGAGCATGATGTTCCTATATTGGTGATCCATAGAGTAACACAGAATGTTCCACACTAGTCAGGATTAATTTTCTATCATGGTTCGGTCATCCGATTTTTGTCATTACCTGTTGTAGGGCTGTATCAACACCACTTGCTTTGGCAGACGTCTCCTAGATATGTTTCCGGAAACTATATCCTATCTACCCATACCCTCAAGTAGCGAAGGTTTTCCTGGAATTTTTATGGCAGGTCTATCAATTTCAGGATGGAATAGGTTTTATTGGCGGAATAGGTCGACGAAGCATGTTTCTATTTTGTTCAGGATCATTCTCTCATACAGTTTTTCTGTGCTATCAAGCATTCTCAGAGGTCTGTATGCAGATGGGTCTTTTGGATCCAGCCGTTTGCCTTTTGGTATGAGAACTAACTTTTCCATGAATCTGGAAAATACCCCTCTTTGAGGCAAGTGTTAAATAGATCAAGAAGCAGCTCAGGTCTACGCAACGCCATGATCTTCAGTACCTCATTCGGTAAGCCTTCAATTCCAGACGTTTCTACTTACCACCTCGTCTCTTATGCCTGGGTACATCGTCCTGGATTCTCCTTTAGGAAATAGCGAGGCTACTATATGAAGTAGGGACTACTTATCTTTGATATTCCACTATTATTCGTACGTAATTTGACCAGCACTTTTTTCTGTAAGGTGTACTCCAAGAATATCCGTCAACTCGTTCGCAAAACTCCTTCCAACATTTTCTTTTCCATCGTTTGATTTCATTGCGAAGAGTTTTTCTTGCAAGTTTTAAAATTTCTGAATATACTTTCATTGCTGCCTGTTGATTCTTTATATGGGTTCTTTGTGCGACTCTCCTTAACCTATTATGGCTCAGCTCAGCGATATATCTCGTCCACCTCTGTGGTTTGGGTGTTTCCCACTTCAATGTGACACGTTTACATCACATGCATTGTTCATTTGCACAGTAAAATATTCCACCATGCGTTGAGCGGACCACGTTCCGTTCATCGAAGAGTAATTTGCTATGTACTCTTGGAAATTTTCCTTATCCAGTTTGCGGATTGCTCAACCTCCAAAATGTGTCTGAGATTGTTGAACGCGCATTTGACCTATTTGGTAACTACGTATTTGTGGTCACTGAGAGTCTCCAACCCTAATACATGTCAATTACGAACGCAAGATATAGTCGTCGTTTTCGTGAAGGCTAGACCCAAACAGATATTGATGCTATTCTTTCGAATGTTGTCACTTCTAGTTGAGTAATTGTAATCAGATCCAGGGAAATCAAGACCTTATCTAAAATCCGTCCTATATCATCACTTGCTCCTATGCTCCAAGACAGATTTTGCTTTAAAGTCACCTGCAACGATGATTGGTCCCTCACAACATCTGATGCTTGCTTCCAACCTCTCAAGATTAGTTTGGAACACATGTACTGATCTATTTGGCAAAAAACCTTCTGACGTGACATTGACCTTTCTCAATCTGCACAGCAACGACGTTATTTTCTAAATTATTGTAATTGCAGGATCACTTATGTCGGAAAACCTCTTATGTGGGATCATCTAGGTTCTTGTTTTGCTCTGATATTATCAATATGTTTCTCCACCGCAATCTGCTGAAGATCTAGAGCATTGTCGCATCTATTTATCGATTTGGAGGAAGGATATCATTTTTGGTGATCATCTGATTCCTTTTTTCTCACTTTGCCATTTACATTGCAACACACATTCCGGTGTCAGAGATGTAGTCAGTCGGTTTTCCGATCACTTCGTATTTCACGCACCGAGGTATGTTTGTAAACTTTGATGCTAGGTATGGTGATTCGCCACAGATGACTTGGTGTTCCTGTCTTTGTCCTTTTTACATGTGCTACAAGTATGTCCAAAACCTAAGCTGTTGATACGTCTAGAGACCATACTTCTCTCCCGAACCCATCCTATTTTCATCCTTCCTGTTGCCATTAAGTGTTTCACAGTTGTTCGCGTTGCTGACACAGTTGCCATTTGAGTACACCTGTAAGAAAGCCGTAAAGCTCGGACAGTGATCTCATCTGAATTGACATCAGGCAAAGCAGTTACAGAAGCTTATCGCACTGTCTCTTTATCTGTGTCCCCATCAATGTTCCTGATATCAAGGGTTACCGACTGCTGTAAGGATACAACTTTAACCTTATCACTCATCGCCGTTTTCACTGCTTCTGTTTTCTGCCATGGTGTACCACCGTTCTCACACTACAAAGGATTGCCTACGGTTTGAGTGTTACCTTTTTCTGGCTTCAGTTGCGCTGTCTCTCCTTGCTTTTTTCTACCTTACTTTTGATTCGTCTCCCATGGCAGTTCAGACGTGGAGACTTGACCGTTGTCAGTGGGAAATGGTCCTGCCGTTGTCAGCAGTGGCATAATTCCGATGGAGTGTGTTCCCCGCTGATCATGGGAAAGGGCTTGGCGTAAAACGTTGTTTGCCTTTCTTTACTTCCCTCTTCGACTATCATTTCTCTCTTAAGGTTGTGCTGAGATGGTGATTTGTCCTTTTAATTTTTAACGAACCGAACAATAGCTCTTCAAACTACCCACCCAGACCAACCCATTGTCGTCTCCATAAAATCCTAACACCTCAATGTTCCTAAGTCGTCGGACACATGCGGGTTTAGAGCGAATGAAGAAGGAAGAAGAGAAGCAGTGAGCGTAACGTCTGTGTATTAACAATCACGAAGGGCACAAGAGTGAACGCCCTGTCATCAGTGAAACACAAGTAACCAGGAGTAACTACCAAGCAATCATTTATTTCAACGTTTTTTTACATTCTCCGTAACATTTAACAAGTCCTTTTCTTGCCTTTACCATCGGTCTAAAATATGCACCTCTTGTAATTAATAATTTGGTTCGAGGTTGCGGGATACTCACTTCGAACCCATGCCCTTCTCCGTAATTCTCGTTCGATCGAAATGAAAGTTCGCGTGTAGCATTGGTTTCCACTTACCAGTTATCTTATTACAATGCTCCTGTAATAGGTCAAACATACGAACGCAGTTTTCATGTTTCACCTCGTAATCGCGTTCTAAAGTGCTTAATTTGCCATTAGTTTTGTATTCCTACAACTCCCTACGCTGTGCACTCGCCGGATGCACGGCGCATTTCTCTAGTCGTACGATCTCTAAAACCATTATTTGAATTTATTTTCATACATCCTATGACGGCTGGCTCCTTTCTCTTTTTTTTTGTTCCACGGTTGATCATACCGTCCTAATAGTATCTATAATTTCCGTGTATCTATCAATTGTCTATCTTTGTTTGAATAATATAATGTAAGTGCGTAAAAACGGTCAGTTTGATTTGAGCTCTCATCTGATACTAATGTGTATCAAAACGTTATAATATTTTAACAAGTTTTGCATTTTGTCTTTTTGTATAATTAGTTGAATTCTTTTTTGTGTGTATATTTCCAATAAGGTCTGCTTTAATTTTCTCCATTTTAAGAACTTACATTCCATGAATGTAATGGAATTATGCTCTTCAAAAAGTCTAAAATTCGTACTGAGTAATATTACGAACTAAGCGCCGTACAATGATTCACCGCGCAATCTGTTGCTGTCAAGAGCCCTAAAGTACGTCTCAGAGACCTGCCGACTCTTTTATGCGTTTTTCCTGTGTTGAGCAGCTGTGTATTCTAGCCTGGGGCTAATAATGGAACGTAATTCCTAATATTTAATGTGTTGCGTGTAGTCGTGTGCTTCTCCTTGTAGTTTTAAAATATATCTTTTTTATTTGTATTGTTTGCCTCCTGCTTAGCCTTCTTGCTGTTCCCCTCCTTGTCATGGGAAGGCAGGTGGAGATCTATTATCTTCGAGTATTTGCTAGTTTTTATTTCCCGTTAAGTTCCCTCCACCATTTTATAACTACCTCGCCAATTGAATATAAAGAAAATATTTGTTTAAAGAAACATAGTTTAGAAATACATAAGAATATTAATGTTATAAGCTAATAAATTAAGAATTAAAAATTACATTAACATTCATAGATTGTATAAAGAGCATATATATTAAAAATTCATATATAGGAACTGTTAACTATATTCATATGATTAGAGAAATTCAGAATTGAAGGTAAGGTGTATTTTCAACATTGGTATTGTCAGTGTTTGCTAGTTTATTGATCATGTAGTAATTGTCTTTTCTGTTTAGTCAACATTATAAATTCTTAGAAGTCAAGAAAATCCATTTATTTCTCATTATATTCTGCAGCTCATTTGAGGACAAGTTTTTTCTTGACACCGTGTGGTATTCGATTCTTTCTTCGTAGTAGAGTTGACATGTGTCACGTGGGGGCGGGTTTATACTATGTAAACCCTCGTTCACTTGGAGGGATACTCCTCAGAAAACGGTAGAGCTGGACCGGCAAGTCGGAGAAAAGAAATTGAAACGACACATTAAATAATAAAAATAATATAATATGCAAAAGTGGAGTTTGAGCCCCTGAACATGGTTATAAAATATTCCAGTAGAAACACTCCACGGAAGGGGTTATGAACACTAGGGGTCATGCAACCTGTGTCACTAAGAAGCGTTCATAGGGGTGGCTGTCGCAGCCTGGGCTCGAAGCCAAACTGGTTTACTTGCGTATCAGAGTCAGCATATGATGGATGATGACGACGACACAGTCAGGGCTCGAGCGCGGGACCGGTGACGCGGAGGAGGCCTCAACGAAGGAAAAGTCGAATAAAAATAGAAAAGCAAGGAAAAATAGGGTCAAACCAATATGATAGGACGTGTCGATGTAGACTTAGTTTTTCCAGAGAGTTTAAATGCAAATGACTGCGTATTTGACGAAAAAACTCAATTTTAAATTTAACAACCGAGTAACTTACTGCATATATACCCCGCGTTGCTATGAAGTGTGATATTAGCGGCGAGACCGAACCGGGTCTCTTGATTTCTGACATCATTTCTTTTGACCTTGCTGCATTGATTTGAATTTGTCGCAAGTTCTCCTAAGAGGGCTTGTTGGGTTCGCGGTAACTTCGATAATTGGTAGAGCTCACCTGGATATTCCCTTCTTGGAAATGGCATCAGGTTCTTAAATAGTCGCTACTCGAACATATTATGTCACTTAGCCTCACTAATTTATCAAGGATCATCCCTGTCACATAATGCTTCGGGGGTTTTGAGACGAAGACACACAAACACAAGTACTCGGAGAAGCATAACATTTTTCGATATGTTTACGAGGTTGCCAGAAGGGCGAGGACTCGAAGCCTGGTCACGCTATGCCGTGTGTTGGCCATACCGCGAAGAGCATCAGTTGTCCGGTCCCACCTTCGTATCTCAGACGCCAATGCTACAGGGTGCGTCACCGTCGGGACAATTGTTGGCATTCAGCTCATGGCTTGTGGAGGCGATTCAACACGAGGTGGATACGTAATGAGAGCCAGCCCTTCGTAACGATTGTTATTATATGGTTGAGACAAGGGCGGGACGCCCTGGTGTGGGGAATTTGATGAAGCATCAGCGCGTTCCGTAGGCGCCTCCAAGCCCACCGATTAAATCAGGACATAATGAATCGAATAAAAACTGTCCTTGGCCCGAAAAAGGTACGTCATCGACTGGAGGTCGAGACACGAGTGAGCGACTTTCTAGGGAAGGAATGTCCAACGACTAAAATAATAGAAATTAATTGCGTGAAAGTAAAAAAACTGAAAGAGTAAACAATTTAGATTAATATCAAAAGTATTACATAAAAGGTGTCACCATGTTTCAGGTTTTTATCCCAATAATTGGTATTTTCTTTTACATGCCTTAATGCGACTTTATACACCGGGCAATCATTAGATGTTACTGCACGATTGGGATCCTTCCCATTTCGAAGGCAATTACCGCACTTGGGAGTGTCATCCCCAAAGGGGCTGTTTTTGTATTCATGTTCAATGACGCCGCAGTGACTTTGTTTTCATTTATTGCGACTGACTTCAGTCTTCTTGTTTGTGTAGCATTTGCAATACAAGGAACTATTTACATTTCAAACTATCTTCAAGTTTCTTCCCTGGACGCTGTATATAAATCCGCACTGGGCGTTGTCCGTCCTCGCCAGCGAGGAGGCGTCGAATATCTCCCATTGTATGCGTAAAGTTTCTCTTATTCCCCCTATTTTATGTGCATACTCTTCAAACACTATACGCTTTTTCCGTCGCAATGTAGTGTACTTTATCTTCATGTATATTACATCAATTGTGCTAGTCTTTGATTTACGTGTTCTCTCCTGGGCATATATAGGACAATCCGACAGAAGGTGACCAAGTGTTTCTTGATCCCGATTACATTCACATTCATCATCTTCTCGTATTCTAAAGCACCGTAAATATTGGAGAAAATCACTAATTGAATTAAAATTTGCATCAGCACCTTCCACGGACTGAATCACATCTCTGTACACATTGTACCCTCTTAATATAACTACAGGTTACCCTGCCATTTGGACTTCCGCGCCAGCGAGTCTGCCATACCTGTATTAAGTAGTCTGTCAATTTTCTTCGAGCCTATCCTCATCATACTGTGTAGTATAATTTGTACCCTCCGACTGATGTAACTCAAGTGATGAGCGAACTGTAGAGATCAGAGACTACAGGTATGCTTTGTTTACAGTACGATGAAGAGTGTCCATGTCTTAGGCAGTTGAAACATTGTTGGTGTTCAAAATTCAACCGTTATACAAGGCGACCATTTCGCTTATAGCTTCCTTTATTGACTGACATTATCCAGAAGGAAGCTGGAAGTTCCAGCACCCAATGCGCTTGTTTTGGAGGCTTTCTAGTTTTTGGTTTAATTTGAAGTAGAACTAGAATTTACCTCTTGATCTGTTCCCATTCCAGGTTCGTTTCGTCTTTATAGTTCTGTCCAGAGAGTTTTTCTGATAACTGCGTTTCTGCTATCCTGGTTTCTATATTATATATTACTAGCTTACGATTCTTCTGCTTTATTTTGCGCACTTGCAAGTCAGTATGTTGCGTTACGTTATTTTAAGTATCTTGGTTTCCTCGGATGTGGCAGCCTCGACTATCACACCACGATTTGGTAAGAACGTAATCCTTCTTATGTTAAGATTCTTCTTTTAAGTCTTTGTTGCTTGCACAACATTTTTCGTCTCCGCAGCTGTTTTGCAGGAGTCTGCTCTGGGAATAATGACCACTGTGGCTTGTTGATTGTTTCCTGGTTCTTTCTGGATTTTGAGTCATCTGTGTGCGCGATACTTCTGAATATGTTATATGCGGTTTCGATATTACTTCTACTACCTTCTCTTTGACTACCTGGACTTAGTACGAGCGTTTGAGTCTCGTCCTCGAGTTTTGACTGTTGACTAGTACTCAGGCATATTGCATATTGACTAGTGCCTTTAATATCTTTATAAGGTTCTCCTTCTGCAATTCAGTCTCTTCTTTTAGTCTGACTTTTAGACACTTTCTGTATATTGCTGGTCAAATACATCTTGCATTTGCAAGATCATTTTTATAATTTCCTTGTATGCCGTGCTTCTTGACTCTTCATTCAAATGCTTATGTATTTCTGTCCGTATATTGATTAACTTTTCTTTTAAATTTTCTGGGATCTCTAGGTGTACGTTTCCGACAAAGTCATCTTCAGGGATACCACCGCGGAGACAAAGTACAGACTGGAGCTCCTGCGATTGCTTCTGCTAAGTTCTGCGTATCGTATCCACACGTCCCATTCTACATTAGTTCTACCATCACTTCGCACAGAAGGTCGCTTACAACCTACTTCTCCCGTCGGAACTCGCGTGGAAGGGGTTGGAGCTCTTTTTGCTACGTACTGTCTTCCATCCATTCTTATTCGTATGAATATATATCACTGGATTCACACTGGAGTGGAGGGATCACCCAGCTCCCACAACCTCGGCCGTCACTCATTGTGCTCGCAAAGTCCAGGCAACGGCTAGAATTCGGGAAGGACGGCCCCGAGCTGTCCTTAGGTCAGCTGATCGTAGCGAGGTGACTGGTAGAATCGATGAATGTGTTCATTCAGCGGGAGGGTGCCACCTGTATCCACTAGCAGGAAGTCGGAGGATCAATGAGCCCGACTCCAGCCCGAAGGCGACCCTTTGTTTACCCGAGACAGCCTATACGTCAACATTGTTTGGTATTGAAGGTAAATGTACCCGCTAGTTGCAGCTAGCGTAGACAGTGGCGAAGCAGGGCGTCATTAGACGAACAATTATGCATGTGCTTCAGTACGCCAAACTTGCAAGTAATGACAATCATGTCTTCTATCCTCGCACAGAACTAATTAGCTTTACTTTTTGCTCGTGTGGTGTATATGTAATTGTAGGAAATTATGCTGTGGTAAAGACTGTTGATTTACCCACATACTTGTAAATTAATTATATTGCAAGAACGTGTGAATTTTGAGAGATTACAAGGGGGAATGCTAGTGTAAGAATGCGTAGAGTAGATTGGTTATCATTAAGAATGTAGTAGTTAGTGGTAATAAGACCATTTTATTTATGTACTCCGCATCTCATACCCCGAAAAGTGTGTTCCTTGTGAATAAATGGACACGAATCCCGCCTATCATTTATTCCTTGTAGTGGTAGTATTAACCACAACCCTACTTAAATTATTTTGGTAATTGGATCACAAATGGTGCATCAACGTGAAAGCTAGTATTCTACACTACTCTATGATCTAGTTAAGTAACAAGTTAATTACCTCACAATTGGTTTTCTCAACATGGTACCTAGTGTTACCTATTACACTATTCTTATTGCTAATTAACAGGTATCGCTACAATTAGCTTCTCAAACGTGGGGATTAACGCACACTCATTATTTTCATTATATTTCAATTAGGTGAACCAAAGTGTGGGTAAGTAGAGGTAACCATTACCCTATGTTTAATTAATTTGTTATGTCACAATTGACGCCGCAACGTCACTGAGCACCATCATTGGTATATGTTGTCTTATAATATGACTTCGCAACGTGGAGAGTAGTGTTATCCATTACCCTATTTCATATTACATCGTTATTTAATTGGTTACGCTACTCTCTCTCTATTATATATATATATATATATATATATATATATATATATATATATATATATATATATATATATATATATATATATATATATATG
>NNCF01127523.1:765612-840788 GCA_002313205.1 Laupala kohalensis | reverse complement strand
ATATAATTTTAGAAGGTGCCGGATTCTATGGACTAGAAAGTGGCTCACATAATTGCCGACATTTAGGATAAAATATAATATTTATTCAGTTTTGCTCAAAGCAGCTGGTCTGTTCTTCTGCTAAAATATTTATAATTACAATAATATTTGAAATTAAAATAATAAATAAAATAACAAAAGTATCGGAAATTACAATATTGACCAAAACTACATTAGCAAATCAAAGTTATTAATACAATTCATCATGAAATAACAATAAAAATTAAATAACTATAAGGAAAATACAAATATTTACAGTGCAGTTATAATAATATTTGATATATGCCCTTAGTCTAAACTTTATACCTCGGTACTCACTTTAAGAGACAGGGGAAAACTAGGGGAGACCCTGACTAGGGTGGGGCTGAAGGCCTCTAGACAGATATGGTGCAGGTTGATACATGGTGAAAGTGTAAATTTTACTTAATTTTTACACATTTTCTCTTACGTACTAAATATGATTTAAAATAAATAAAATATATGACACAATCTAATGCGACATGTTTAGTACCGACGTATGTAATAGCGTAACCGGAGTCAGGTTAGTCTTGGCTTTCCGGGAATCGCACGTCGAGATGTTGAAACACAACGTTTCAGTTATCCAGCTTGGGCCTTCTCCAGGATAGTAATGTATTCCCTAAGAAGGCCACAGGAGGATGGCCAAAACGTCGTTTTTTAACAACTCGACGCGGCGATTCCCGGAAAGCCAAGACTCACAGAATTGATAGATTTCCCTTGTACTTTAATATCACCTTTTACCATATACACTTATAAAATATATTGTTAATCTAGCATTTCCTTGATATTTAAAATAATACTCAAAAACTATTTCCCTGACAGTAATACAAATTAATTACCAAATCTATGCTAATTTCACAATTTTAAACAAGAATAGCACAACTGTTCTGAATAGTTAGAGTTCTCTATTCTAGCTTTAAACTGTTTGAGTGAAATGCAGTCCCTAGTATCATCTGGAAGTTGGTTTCATTCACTAATCACAGTCAATGTGAATGAGTTGTGAGCATAGTTGGTTTTGTGTCCTGGTATCTGTAATAGAAAAGCTTCTTTCAGTCTGGATGTTGTAAGAAAATGAAAGTTACTTATCAATTATTGTGGTATTTAAAAATGAATTATTTTGACAAATAGAGTGAGGCGATGTTCCTTATGTCGATTGTGGAGACGAAGTAAGTCATTTTCATTGAAATGTGTGGATACGTGATCAAACTTTCTGGGATCATAAATATACCGAAAATAAGTGTTTTGTATTACCTGTAGCCGCTTGTTTGCAGTTTAAGTCACTGTAAACAACATCACAATAATCAAAATGGAGGTATATGAGTGATTTTACAAGAAGATATTCGTGTATGTTGGTAATTACTTGCTTATGCATTTCGAAATGTGGAATTCAGAAAATATTTTATTTTTAATAGTTTATATGAGTGTCCCAACTTAAGGTGTTGTTTATTGTTACGCCGAGGTTTCTGACTTCTGCTCGCCAAGAAATGCACGCGTTGTTGCTCGTTTAAGACGCTATTGATGAGATACCGCGTATTTTTTATTACTTACGGAATTGATTATGATTGCTTGTAATTAGTTTGCGGTCAAATGGAGTCCATTATATTTTGACCAGTCGGTAACGGCAAATAAGTCACCATTAATTTGTATAATTTGATTGTCTATTTAGGATATTCTCCCATACATTTGAAAATCATATGCGTAAAGATGAGAGCAATGTTTGAGTGAATTTGGTAAACTATTAATATAGATAGTGAACAATAGAACAATATAGGTCCAAGACATGCTTCTTGTGGGACGCCGCAGGTCACGTACTGAAATTCCGAAGTTTGCATATTAACATGAACTTTATGTCCTCCACAGGAAAGATAATATCTAATCCATTGCAAAGACGATTCAGAAAAAACTTATTTCCTATATTTTGATATCAAAATCATGATTCATAGAGTCAAATACTTTATTGAAATCTAATTGAGTATTATGATTTCTCTAGACTCCAATACCTTCTACAATTTTAAGAAGAGCTGTTTCAGATTTCTGTCCCACTGAAAACTGTATGGTTCTTTTTCATTTAATCAATCATTTGTAAGTGAACAATTTTCTCGAAAAATTTTGATGTCAGTAAAATGCTGATAGGATGGTAGTCGCTAGGACTAGACGGATCTTTAGATTCGGAATTGGACGAATCAGCTGTTTCCAAGATTCAGGATTAATATGGGTTACAAGGAAAAAAACAGGCTTTTCTGCGTTTGACACTCTAATGTAATCAATCCATGTTTCGGTGTTGTCGCAAGTACGAGTGATATTTAAATTTAAAATACTTAAGTGTAGTCGAGAAAATATGTTGCGAAACTTGAAGATTGAAGTATTACCCGAGTTTAATAGATTTTCGTTAAAATCTCCCATGACAAATATGTTCTGATATTGAGTGACTAGATATAATAATGGCTCTTCCAATTTACGTAAAAATCCGATTTTGAGTGGCCAATTCACGACTCCGAGACATTCTTTATCTCTAACATTTATTTCCATGAAAATACATTCTAAACCCGGTGTATAAGATTATTGTTCTTGCTTTGATGTCATCTTTGATATACAAGGCTACAGCGCCACCTTATTTATTTGTTCTGTCGTGCCTGAGTAAATTATAACAGGGCGGAGATGTGTGGAGAAGGGATGGATTCTAGAAGTCATGTTTCACTAAGGCTAATTCGTGAACAGTATTTTGGAAGAATACATTAAGTATTTCATCATGATGAGCTTTTAAAGATAGACAGTTTACGTGGGCTGCGATGAGATTTCTCGGAAAGGCGGAAATGTTTGCGCTTAGGACTTGAGATGGGAGGACGGTTAGCGGCGTTAATCCGTTTAAGCTCTTATTGTGATTTAAAGAAAAAGTGGGGTTACTTATTCTTGGAGATTGCGTATGACTAAGCATTTGCATACTATTTGTGAAAAAACAGAGAAACCAGTGAATGCATCTATTGCTTTAAATTTTCTTTTCTTTTCAAAGTTCGTTACGTTAACTTTCGTTGATTAATATGAAACAAGTTCATGTAAATTTCCTTCAAAAGATACATTGAAAGAGCAGTTAGATACAATAGAAGGTAAACGGAAGTCAAGAATATAACGAAGTCTGATAAACTATTTAAAGTGAGAATTAAGAAACTGAAGTTTGCCTTTGTATTCGAAACAGTGAAAAGGAATAGATTTAATGATAAATAAATTTATTTATTGTCGAAAAAACAGTACAAACTGCGTACGACCACGTGGAGGACAATAAACTAATTTACTCTCCGGAAGGAAGCAAGGAACCATCCCATCAATTCCGATCAAGGGCCGTAAGGCAGAGGCGGATTCAAAACTTTCAGCAAAAGTTCCTAGATAAGATAAAAAGTTAGCTGCGAGTTATAATACATATATAATGTCAATATGTTTGTAATTTAACGCAAATATGTTTGTAAATTTACATGTACAAGTTATTATCGAACTATAGATTATTCTGAGTATAGTGTTTAAAAATCATAAGAATTGAAATAATACTAAATTCACGATTTCTTGTTATAATAAACACGACCCTAGACAAAGCCTAGAGAACCTGTATAAGAAATCCGCCTCTACCCGAAGGAAAACCGGTGCAAAACCCGGGCCAGGATGGGATGTACGTACTATTTCAAGAAACATTGTTATATAAGCAATATTAGTATTAGAAATAATCAAATTAAGAAATGTGTATTTATAAGAAAACGTGTAAACAAAATAAACTTAGTACAAATAAAATAAGTTAATTAAGTGACTTTTATTCTAATAAAAAGGAAAAAAAACTAAGGAACTAAACTTAAAATAATATATACATGTAATGAGATATAGTTTTGAGGGATCCTATACAATTCAGAACGGATGCGCTCCAGATCAGTCATAGTTGCACACGTACCTTTACAGTATCTCATTGTACTATGAATACAAGTGGAATTGGAATGTGGAAGTCCGATGCCTTGAGGAGTCCCCTTCGCCTTCGGGGTAATGAAGGCAGATCATAGGTCCCCTTGCGTGCTTCATCTACTGCAGTTCGCAGTGAAAATGAATAGCATACATCGTCCATGGTCCACACATTTATTTACCCGAATTTCTCGTCGGCGGTCTTGAGAATCTGCATCCGCGTTAGGTCTTCTCGGATGATCACTCTAGACTTTCTCAGGTTTCGCGGCAAAAACCTCATGCTATAAGTTGCTATGCTAGAAGCCAGACGTGTGTACAAGAGCTCCGTATACTGAGTGTTCAGAAAGTGGATTCAAATTAAATTCGGTAGGTTCAAGTATGTATAGGAAGAAAGAGAACTAAATTCTAAATGCGTGACTGAAAATCTGCTCGAATTCGTCCAACGGGGACTGAAATACGAGTAATTTTGGTGAATGAATAACATGGATTCCATAGTCACGTGTACAAGGGTGCATGGAAACATGGTAATTGCGGTAAGTTTGTGATATCTGGTGTACATCAACATTTAGAGGGAAGTTTCAAGAGTATGGGATTCAAGTTCAAAACAACCTTAGGTAGAAGGGAAAAAAATCAGTTTTAAAGATGACGCATGACTTGGTTGACATTTTGCGTAAACATAAATGTTCCTTACAGGGTAATAAGCCAACAGATTGTTATAGAGTTTGCAAGGTAGATTACTAATAACTTGTAGAAGCTGTTTTACAAAGAAAACAAGGTTAAAATCAACGCAGTAGCTAACATTTAATAAGTCAACATTGGTTTTACGAATTTGAAAGTACGGGCTTATGCATTGCTTTAGACAGTCATGGAATACTAAAGAAACCAATGTAACATATGCCATACGTAATAGATGACACCAATTATAGGCAGCGTACTGTGAGATACATATTAGTATCCAACAAGCTATGGATATTGTTACGTGAACAATATAACAGGAAATTTAAAAAAATGCTATTTTTGAAGCGAGGTTTAGGGGCGTAAGAGTAACCATCCATATGCAAGTTATAATCGTCAGATCACAAGGACGTACATGTGTTTAAGGAAAACGACCATTTTTATTGAAACGTTAGTTACTTGGAAACTAAGCGACCGAATTGGTGCGACATGCGCCATTAGCACCGTGTAAGAAGACAGAGCAAAACATGCAACGGGCATAACTGGGTTGTAAAGGTGTTATAGCACAAAACGTGTCACGTATGGGTGAGAAGCCATAGTCTTGTGCTGTCGCGGAACCTGTAGTAAAAGTCATCTTTGCTTCGAGAAATTCAACTTAAGAAAAAAAACATGAAAAGAAATGCACTGTGTTCATTAGTTTATTGTGTATTAGTCGCAGTAAATTACTTTATTGTCGTCAGTGTGGTCATAAGCAGTTTGTAATAGCTCTCTTGGCCATAAATTATTTAATTATTTATTGGCTTGATGTTGATATAGAACCTGTATTCAATGTAACCAACGCTTTTACTTCGCCATCGCCCATAAGATTCTGTTGGCATGGTATTCGAAATTGAATTCATAGCCAACCTCGGACAACAATCAATTCAATTGTCTTGTGGCACTGTTCTATTCTTTCTTCATCGAGCGTGTGGAACGAATATTACTTTGTGTCTTTGTTGTTGTGTTATTAACTTGTATTTCTCTACAGTAAATAGTCGCTTTTGTGACTACTATTAATATTTATTTGGATATTACTTGAATTCTTTGTGACCGCTTTTCAGCATTTTATCATAGACACAGCTTAATTATATTTTGTGATTCTTTTTTCAGTGATATTTGGAGTTAGTGGCATCAATCTCGTTTTATCTTGAAAGGGTGAATTATTTTATCGCTCGGAATAATAAGTGGTTCCTTTATTAAAAGTTCACCTTTAATTAATAGATGGTCACTAAACGCAGTCTTGATGAAGGGTCGAAGATTACGGTTCGTACTAAAGGAATCCAATAGTGCCTTATTGCGTTTGCCAGCTACCGAATTGTAGAATAAATGTTCAGAACTATTTTCACTTAAGATTTTATTGAACCGCAAATCCATCAAAAATTAATTGTCCCACATTCATTCCTAAAAATTTGTGTTAGTAATTAATTCATCTTGATTTAAATTTTCGGTAAGTTATCAGTAAAACTTGAGAGTAAATTCAGGGTTCATGATTTTGAGTATTAAGGTTTGTTCTTCTTCAATAGTGCCCATTCTATTGAATACGGTTTTCCCGAATTACTTCGGTTTGCCTCGTGCCTCGTAAGTGAAACATGTAGCGGGACGTTTTAACCTCACATCAGCTGATGAGAATGACGTTGTGGACCGTCACCTGCACGCGAGTGAGTTTCAATTATTTATTTTGTAGAGGTTGGCAATTTATGTAAGGAAGCCATATTGAAACATTTTAGGCAAAGTGTCGTGACTTTGAGTATATGCGGTGCTGGGAAAAGACAGTTTGCGGCTTGAAAGTAGTACGAACCCTGAAGGATAACACAACCACGTGAATGATGTTTTCAAGGAAACGGTAATAGGTGAATATATAGACCAGAGTTCCGACTACGGGTTAATTGAGAGTGATGATTGTACGTGTAGTGATTGATGAGATTCTATAGATAAACCAACTGCATATGGACTGTGAGGTGGCCAGCTAGATTGTGGAAACTCAGAATATATGCCATTTGTACTTGTGTTGAGGAGTTCATGGTACAGACTGTAGTGCAGGTATATATTAACCATAGAGGGAAGGAAACTACAAGATAACCGGAAAGAAAATGTATTAATTATGCACGAAAAGGACGAGATTCGCAGCATGATGTACGAAACCGCAACTGTCCTCAATATAGACCGTGACGCAAAAACTGCGTCATTGAATATTGGGGGGGGGGCGGTTCCATAAATGTTTTTTTCTGGAAGTTAAGAATATTTAATAGGTAAATAATAAATATACTTTAAAAAATAGCATATGTTAAAATAAAAATCATAATCATACTATTTTTAAACTTGGCTGACATTTTAACACGTTAAATAATTTCAATTCATTTTCCAAACCGATTTATAAATCGTAAAAAGTCATGCCGAGCAGAAATCTAGACCGCTGAATAAGCTTACGTGGGATACGGGTCGGGGGAGGGGGGGTCACCTTGAGACCGGAAGACTCATTGCCTTCGCGTGAACAAAGAAGTGACGACAGACACCTTCCTCTTTGTGTTGCGATGGTAAGGTTACATAACAGGCGGCCGATCTAGAAAACAGCGTTGCACTGGATTCATGTATTAGTTTACTGTGCATGATCAAGGTCGGAGCTCAATTTTGTATCTCGTGTTTTCCCATGTATCGCCGTCCGGGAGCTCATGTGTTTTAGTTACTGGTGCTCTACCCGATTTGTGAGGAATTAATCAATTTTTACTGCGTTGACAATAGTTATTGCGTTCCTTCTGAATCATAAACTCTTGGATATGACAAGAGGATAGAACTTTGCTAAAAATATTTGAAATTTTAAAATTAATATAATAATTAAATATCTGTGATGTGCTACAATAGTGGATCTTCTGAACCGTAGTCTGATAAATTGTCAAGCGCTGGTCAAGCATTACTGCGTGCGGTTTAAGGCAAGAGAGGTGAAAGACAAACTGTCGTTTCTCGAATTGTACGTTGATATTGGCTTCTATAAGATAAATTTCGTTCACGAATATTTGCAGTCGCGCACACCTATATTCGTTACTAATTATGCAACATTTTTCTTGGGGATTATCATGACCTACGTTTCTCAAAATCTAGTGATAAATCTGCTAATTGCCACATCCTCTTGCTTTATATTTCTTACAAGTGAAGTAGGTGACGTGCATCTGAGGTACTTATCCAGTGAAATAATCCGATGAAATGTATGAAACCTCGAATATCAGTTTAGGGCATATGAATCTGAATATATATGGAATCTGAGTATGGTTCTTTGAAATTTTATAAATTCAAACTCTATTCTTCTACTTTCCTAATTTTTAGCCGCTAAAATGTAAATTGAAACCTAATTATACATTGTAATCTCATTTAAATTTATCCTTTATCGGTAAAATGGATATAGGTGATGGACATTCTTTTCACTTGATCTAGGGACAGAATTGTAACCAAGAAAAAAATTGCGAGATTTTGACGGAAATATTCATGTTTAGTGTCTCTGATACGAGAACGCATGTGTATTCGTTTTGCAAACAGGTTTTAATATGGAGTTAGGGTAAAGAAGAGGGACAAAGTTGTAAAATATTTCTAAATGTTTGGAATATGATTTGGAAGTAAGTCAAAGCGAAGGTTTTTTTTGGGGGGGGGGGGGTGCTCGCAAAATTAAGGGGTCTGCGTCAGGGTGTGGGCACCTCTGCTAAAATTACGTATTGATTATGATGATTAAAGTAGTACAGCAAAATTTACGTGGAGGCATGGTAGGGATGACAGATTTGTTAAAATACTCTGAGGATAATAGTATAGACCTAGCAATGATACAGGAGCCGTATTTGAAGAGAGGGCATACAGAAAATCTTCCCATGCGAGCAAGAAAAATTCATGAAAGAGGGGAAAATCAGGAATATTAATATTCAACGTGAATATTGAAGTTTTGGTCTATCCGGACGATAAGACAAATTACGTGCAATGATTGGGAAAGCAGGAATATCAATAGTACTCATTACTGTATACCTCCAATGTGCATGGAAATCGCGGGATATGTTCCAGCAAGTCGAAAATATCCTACACAAACATGCGCGACAGTATGTGGAGATTGGAACAGTCGAAGTACGTTATGGAGAGAAAATTACAAATGTAAGAGGACGGGAATGAGAGAGGTTGATTTACAACAACAATAATCTAGAGACCCTGAACATATTCGGCCAAAAACATTGAGTTTAGAAATTGGAACATCAATAATTGATACAAAGATGCAGAAAACGACTCTAACAACAGGGGTGAGGTGGTGTGTATTGGACAAAATTACGAGTGACCATCTTACTATTCTTTTTTCATTTACTTTATCTTAGATCCTAGATCACTCTGCCTTTAGCAATGACATTACAGGGTTGTGTTTTGAATTAGTTCCATTTCCGAACTCTTTTCTTATCTATTGATATTGCTCCTTTTCTATTATATCTTCATAACATCCCGAATAGTTCCAACTTTTGTAACGTATTCTAAAAATAAATTAAATTTAGCCTCATCTTCTATTAATTTTTCCTTGCTCCTCTCATCAAAAATGCCTAAACGTTTATAATGTTAGAAATTTAGCTCGCTCCTCGACATAAAAATCACATCCTCTTCTTACTATAGTGTTTGTAATAGAAGAGAAAAATATTCGCATGGAAAACCCAGGTGACCAGTGTAATTATAAAAAGGTGGATTGGGACAAGTTCACCAAGGAAAACACAACTATGGGAAGGTATAATTGGACTGGGAACGATGATGACCTAGATGGGAGAATATAACATCTGCAACAGGGTATGTTTGGTTACAACAGGTCATACTGTCGGCAGAAGGGGATGGGTTTTCGGAAAGCCGATGCTATACCAGGTGGGATCACAGAACACATAACTGACAAGAAGCGGCTCTCAATGATTAACGGAGAGCTCTTATTTGTCAACGGTCACGTGGTGTTATGCTGGCTGATCCATACCAACCGCGGAGAGCAAAATTTTGTACTTTCGTAATGCGGTTGGCAACACCTTCCCTATTCCTACTCCTCCTCCTTATGCATTAAATACTAATGTATTTATTTTAATTTCGATTCTAAATGTCAGATTAGAGCTATTATTCTCACTGACGATGAAATATACTGGCTATTTATTTGCAATTAAAGTTGTTACCAAGCTACAAATGAATATATTAAATAATTTCACACTAAATATATAACATGTATGAAGATAAAGAGTTCTGAGGTATGATAAATATACAAGAAAATGTTGCTAAATAACAAGATATTATATTAGGACATCCATTTCTGTATTTCAAATCTTTACATACAAAAATGGTGAAAACATATACACTAATTATTGCTGAAAATATAGTAAGAAACTTTAAATTTCACCAGACATGTAACACAAGAGATAAACAAATGGATTAACATGTTCATAAACCTGCTATTTTTGGTAAAAAAAAAGACATGATTACCACTAAAGACTGTAATTTCAATACTACAACATGTAGAGAGAAATATCTTGCAATACTTGTAAACAGACATAATAAATTTTGAGACTATGCTCACAAAGAATCAGCAGTGTAATTACATTTCCCAAGGTGGCATATGTAGTAGAATCTGAAGGGAACGCTATGTCCTAAAATAGGAGCAATGGGTGAATAGTCAATGGTATAATAGGCATTGATGGTATAATGGTATAATAGGCAACAGTATAATAGAGCTGTTGTTCATGAACACAATACTCATGATAGGTATAAAATGAATTAACATAGTGTGTCAACTTTTCTTTGCTAAGAAGGGCCAAATCATTTGGGAATCATTCTGTTAAATGTCATAAAAGATATTACCAAATTTATTCTCATCAAATCTGCCATTAATGCTTCCCACTACACTGTTGCTTCTATGGAGTAAAATAATTAATTGTTTCGAATTAAAGTTAAAATGAGTTTTAATTTCCATCATGTTTCTTTAAATACTAATTGGTCAATTCTCTTTATACTTTAACACACCATTCCTCTACTACTCTTAATACTGACAGAAGTACCATTTTTTCATCCATGCTCTGACCTAGTGGCGACTTCTCATGAATACTAATGTTGTTTCAAATTAGAAGTTATTTTAATAGTCATGGTTTATTAGCAACATTCTCTAAATAATTTAAGGATTAGATAATAGTACATATCTGTGAAGTAACTATTTCATTCTTATCTTCAGTGGGGAGGAGGAGGTTACCCTTGATTGGAATTTATGGTTTGATCCCTTGCCTGAGAGAGTAATTTCGTGAGTTTTTCTCCAAATAGTAGTATGTATTTCATAACAACTTTCTGACAATATATCTACTTTTGTGTCTAACTAGATATTGGCTATAAAACATTTTTACTTGTGATACCCTACAACAACATATCATTAATTGGGGGGTAAAAGAAAAACTTTATAAGTTTATTAAAGGTAATAAATTTAGCATCTTTTGGGAAAGGTTGACAGATCTGTTTTAACCAACTCTTATACCTTATAATTACTACACAGTAAAATTACACTTCAACATCTAAATGTTTATCAAACACTATTACCTAATTTTTACCAGGTGAAGCAAACGTATCTCCCACTAAATATGTGATTATTAAAATTATAAAGGCTTCACTATATGAATATCCTTAAATAATTCTAACATTAATACTGGTTTGTAAATGAATGAACTAATCTGATAAAACAAAAATTATCATTTGAAAAAAGTTTTAAGTGCGAAGGATATTTTTCACAAATGTTCAAGAATGTGAAACAAACAGCAAAGCAGAGAAAGGTGCACGCAAAGCAATAAAACCAGGATGAAAAACCACAATGGAAAATTGAAAATTAATATGTAAATAATTAAATGATAAAGGGGAAAACTGAGAACGACCACACCGACGTGGACAATCAGCTAATTTACTCTCTGGGAAGCAAGGGACGATCCCATCAATTCCAATCAAAGTACCAAAAGGAAAACTAGAGAAACGGGTCTTCTATCAGTTTTGAATGTAATGAATATAAAAAACACTAATATTAAAATATTTGAAACATGCCTACAAGAATCAAAGAAGAAAACACTATATGATAGACAGACAATTAAACAAAGATCATTTCTATTACTATTTATTTTGACATTATAGTAGAGATCAAATGTGTACTATTATCTAATCTGAACCTGTTTGAACATTTTCCACTAGTGTGTAATATACGCTGCATTTCGGATGTTCTGTTTCAAGTTTCTTAAGGATTCCGGAAGCACCTTGGTTGAACCAGGATACCTTGGTTCTGAAGATGGAGACAATTCCATGAACCCCAGAGGCCCAGTTCAAATACTGGTGTAGCTGCAAGTTTGAAGATGGGTGTTGAAGCAGAATGTCCAAAACAATATATGTGCTATACACCTGTTGAAAATGTTAAACAGGTCAAGACAATGGATGTCAAAATATTTTGTCATAAAAATGATAATTTAACATCGCCAAGAAAGCCTTACAGAGAAGAACTGAAACAAAGATGTTTTACATTCATAAAAAAATTGGCGAATTGCAATATTTCAAAGAAACTCAAATAAAAATAAAATGTATCCAGAACCAAAACAGCTGGTACACTGAAGACATTAACAAGTTTTCAAATGTTTTTCCAAAGTACACAAAAATGAACTACAACTATTTATTAGCAAGATTTCTACGAAGATGAAAAAACAAGACTGTCATACAAATATCTCTTACAAATAACATTAACACTTCACACACCAATTTTCATAAGACCACAAGATCATTGAATTCCTGAATCAATGATCTGCATCCTGAAATTCTATCTACAGTTACTTCATTAAATTACTGACTTACATAAAAATATCAGTTATAGAAGTGGATAATTCATTATTTCCCAAATTCCATATCAGAAAACATCAAAACTATACAAATATTAATTTCTGAGGAAAAAAACAAGGATACTTGTAGATAACTCCATGAAAAGATACTTTCAAATATAAAAATGTTTCCTCAAATTAATTATCGTTATATTGCTAACTGTGACGGACAAAAGATATTTAATTAATTGAAAATTTATAAAGGTACAATGAGGGTGTAAAAAAATTAATAATCAGCCAAAAACTGCTAAAAACTGGAAGAGGGCTAAGACTGTGAAGCAATTTACCTGAGGAATATAGAAAAGTGAAATCTATATGAGCAACCTCAAACCAGATTAAATAAAAGTAATATAGTAAAGAAACCTGATATCTATTAACACTAGCCAAAATAATTATTGATATTCTGTAACATTAAACAATAATTTTGTTTCTTAAAAATAATAAAAATATGTATCTTTAATATGGAAATTAACTAACCTGTCTTCATCCTGAGGGAACATGAAGAGTCTTATACTTCTCTTCTTATCGCTTGTATAATTCTTACAGCCCTGGTAGCAGCACGAAAAATAGTGCGGCATTGTTCGTTTTGAATGAAAACGGTTGTATACTGGACACTGCTCTGGATGTGCGAATGTGGGAATGTCGGAAACCTAACAAAACTATCAAGAACGTTACTGCGGAAAATAATATGTATATGTTATCAATAAAGTAAATAAAAACGATGCAAAAGTATTAGATGTTATACAATATATATGATGGTTCTTTATTCATATTGTTTAGAAAAGAACAAAAGTATAAGCTCATAGTTTTTCTCTGAGGTTGGCAACGTGCGGATGCCCGGGTCTAGTTAAAGATGCAGTTTTCGCCGATAGGAGTCGCACCCCGCTGCATTCTGCGAACGAATTCTGCGGTTCTGGCCACCTTAAATTCAACTACCACTGTATGAAAAACAAAACCATATAGAATGAAATTTTTTTGTTTCTGATATTGGTAATGACCAGTCAGCAAAATATTAGTCAGTCAGAGTCATGACAAATAAGGGGGTCTTAAGTCCTATGAAGTGTCATGCCACTAGGTGGAATAGAGAATTAACGCGGGAGAAACGTAAAAGAGATTGGTTACGAAGGAGGTATCAGGTGGCTTAGATCTACTGAGAAATAAGACCAGAAGAAGCAGTATTATCAATAGCAAAAACTGTTAAAAATAATGATACGTCACAATAAAAGATTGGATTGGGAGGCATGGGAAAATAACTTTCGCAGAAAGATATGGGGCCTTCCATACGTTATCAAATATATTATAAAAAATTAACAATAATTGGTCAATTTCTACCTTCTACTTTGGTGTCAATACTGTGGCTCCTATCTATATCTGCCAAAACTCTACACCTAGCTTTTACGCAACTTGAATGGCGATGGAATCCATGTCTTCTTTACATGTTTCCTTCTCACCGAAAATGCGGGGAGAACTACGCCACAGTACTGTTTGAGGTTTCTCACTTCTTTTCAGCTAATTTCTGACCTCGAATACCTAAGAATAAAGACCTCGAATGCAGCCTTCACGGAAGCTGCACTAGCTGAGGCAAGTTTTGTTAAAAACGATTCTGAGTTGACTATAGCCTAGAAAACATATGAGGCAGTCTCGGTAGCGTTCTTAATGGAAGAAGCCACGATTCGATCATAAAGTTAAGATAATTCTGAAACTTAGATTTGAGATAACATAATTGAAATATAAACAAAAAACATTGAACATGTAAATATGCGTGTAGTTCTATGGAAAATCCTGTGAAACATGTTACGCGTACTCAACAAATCTTCCTGATACTGTTGATACTTGCGGCTGCTACGGTTACTACCTTCTAGCGAGAACGCTCTCAGGGACATTGCTACGCCATGATGGTCATAAAACGAATCAGCAAAGAATTTGAGAAAAAATTCAATTAACATACGAAATGATAATTTTAAAACATAAAATTGAAATAAATTATGGTTTTACATACGAGGTGAATATTTCAGAACTTTTGCAACTAATTCAGGCGCATTCTCATTTATTCCTCAAATAAACTAATTTTTGTTTATACACACATTTTTATGAGATTCTGAATTCATAAATTAAACAAGATCAAAACACGAACGAAATAATATTATTTTTATGACATTGTGAATATTTACTTTTGTTCAAACTATTTAAAATTCGTGATCTCAGACGTTTTGCAAAGGTTCAATATTTTGACTTTAAACTTGGCAGTTGTACTATTGTTTATTTAATTGCCTTCGATTGATCATTTCAGTATGTTGTCAACTAATGTAAATAGTTTCTGTTTGTTTTTATTAACATTTTGAGATTCGTAGACCACAAGAAAGAGTGCCACCTTGACAAGAGATCCCTCGGTTTGGAATCGAACCCTTACGTCTGATGTGTCGCCAGGTAGTAAGTCTATGGGACCGGATGTCAATTCCAGTCATCTATCCCTTACACATCGCACTAGAAAAGACCCTTGTAAACCATGGCCTGCACCAATAACCCGCCTCTCTACGTCTTGTTTCGCTCAGTAATTTGTCCGAACAAAAATAAATGTGCCACTTGGTCTCCGTACCCCGACAGAATCCAGCGCGTTTCAACATTGTTTCGTTACATGCTTTACTGCGTTTCAAGTACGTGCAAAGCATGTTTCGAAACCCGCAAAAGCACGTGAAGGATGGAAATTCGAACGCTACCATGTTTCGAGTCCGTGAAAAGCGCTTAACGAGACTTGCTATGCACAGAATATAGTGTGATCTGAAACAAGCTAGTTACACGTTTGTTACGCACTACCTATGGCAGAAGAACCTGAAATCTGGTAGCGGAAGACGGAACGACGATCCGGCCCGAAATTTCAGGTTTTTATGCAACCTAATATTTTGGAACGTCCTAATATTTCAGATGATTTTGCGGACCAATATTTCGGACGAAAAAAAAAAAGAAATTTCGGACCGGACCGAAATTCATCATTCCGTTTTCCGCTACCAGATGGCCGTGAAAGCGGAATTTCTCCTCGGGAGTATATTTCGCCGTGAATTAATTTTTCCACTTCAAAGTAAATTATATTAAAAGGATCATTTATTTACTCTTTAACACGTTGTGTGTGGATTTTTGCAACCGAAAAATCTGTTGTCCTCGATGGGGATCGAACCTGGAGATTAGTAGACCGCTACGTAAACCACTCAGTCATTAGCACCGATAGATAAAAGACATTTCTTAGTAATGTTTTTGGAATAATTTAAGGAATTGATTAGAGCTCGCATATGCTTAATTAGAGTTCCATTGCAACTTTTGAATAAAAAAACTTGATTATTCTTTAGATTTTATAATAAGTAGACATTTTTTTTTAGTTTTGGGAGATGCCAAAATTTTAAATTCACTGCCTTTGGGCCCTTAGATGGGAATTGTATCTCAAGTAAATTGCATTACGCTCATACGCATTTTGTAACTGTGGTGTATTGCTAATTTAAAAAGTACCGGTACGCCGATTGTTCAAGTATTAAAAATTGGTATACAGGAATCATTAAATGAAAAATGAATAAATATAAAAAAATATTTTTTCATTTTATTATAATAATTTTTAAACAATTTCATATTATAACTTTCCTATTTATTTATAAATATTTAGATTTTATTTCACAAAAAATTCCCATAAGGGTTCATGTACATAAATTTACGTGCACCTTTTTTTCGTTTGTGGATCTACTGCAGATCTGTGACTACGTAACCGAGTTGTAACATATGAATTTGCGTTCCACGAGTCCAAGGGTGGACCATGTAGTTCAATAAATAATAAACTTGAACCATGATCAATAAGAATACGCGACCTCTTATCAGTCAATATTAAATTCATTAAAACTAATTCATTCATTCAACTAAACACTTCACAATTCATTCAAAAAAACAAATTCATTCAACTAAAACCACGTTCGCATTCTGAAGAACTACACGCAATCATTTTCGCACAGGACATCAATTCTTCCAAATCTATAGGAATTGGAAGACCACCATTACCTAAGTAATCTCGGTACGCATTTACAGTCTTTTTAAATGGTATAACAAATCGTTTGCCCAATGATTCTATCCAAATTGCAAATCTCATTCGCCAGTCGTAGATTCTTCATTCGCCATTTCACTTTCACTAGAACTTTTATGTTTCGATATTGATGACGGACGAGTATCCATATTATTTTCACATACTTTTTTATTTTCATTTTTCAGATTTTAATTTTTAATTCAAATTTTTTAAAAATGTTGTTTGCTTGCGCTTTGTACTCATATCGCATAATACATAAACCGAGTATCGGATAACAGTCGGCGAAAACCTTTTAAAAAATATCGCAATGAATCACTAGCACTTTCACTACCTCAGGAATAAAACAGAAATGATTTATCTATTTTCAAAAGTATTTCTGAATAATATCTCAAGAAGAATTGTGGAGGGTGTACAAGCATTTTCATTGGTTCAGAAAATTAACCAATAGTTATTTGTTTTGTGAATTTCAGGGAAAGGGAATTGAGCCGAGCAGTTCTTCGATTAGTCTTTAATATTTTTTCATTGGAATTTAAATGGGTTTAACAATAAAGTAATTCGGATAATGTACTTTTCTTTTGTGTTCTTTTCATAGATTTCTATTGATCATAAACCTAACTTAGTGAACTATTTTAAGAAGTTGCTTACTATAGGCATCTGCACTGATTAGGCACTTCCCCACTCGGGACGGGAAAAGTTTCTTTTAATAGATAAGCCTACTACGAAACACTTCAAAAAAGTAACACAATTACATTCTTCGAATTGACATATTGTTTTCATCGAACACTTAGTTCTGTCTTAGGTTATACTTAGTTATTATAAATTAAATTTACAATGTATGCGTTTCAAAAAATTGCCCCGTAACGCGTTTCAACAGTAAATTATTTATATATTTGTAAATTATTACTTATCCTGCTACATAGTAATGAGCTATTTTTAACTGCAGTTAAAAATAATTGTAAAAAACTGTAGTCAATGCTCTTTCTGACAGGTTTATGTATTCAATTAATAATAAATTTATTGTCAAAAAACAGTACAAACTGTGTATGACCACGTGGAGGACAATAAACTAATTTACCTATCCTTTTATGCACATAGGAAATTTCCTAATTTAACCAATGTCCTCTTGTTGATCATAGGCAGAATGTTAGTTTTTTAAATCATTATTACATAGGTTCAAACAATAATATTTATTATACTTTGTTATTGTTTGTTGTTGTTTTTTCTTCAGAAAAAAATATTTGTTTGATAACGAAACCTTAATTGCACAATTATTTAATCACTAACCGTGTTTCGAAACATGCTTTGAAATCAGTGTCAACATCTGAAAACATCAATGCCATTTTTAATTATTATTTAGCAAGTTCTTACTGTTGGCAAAACTTTAAAGGAAATAATCCCCAAGGAGGTACATGTCTCTACGTTCGTAATGATATTTTATCATCTCCATTGCCAGGCTACGAGAGCTTCTGCATTGATAACGTGTTCGAATTTTCTGCAGTTAATCTGACCGGCACGGGTATTGTCGTTTTGTGTATTTATAGACCTCCTCAATCAGATCTTGACATATTTTTTTCGAAATTATTTTAAAACATATTACGCCTAAATCTACTGAATCTATCGTTATGCGTGGTGATTTCAACATCGATTTCCTGAGTACATTCGACTCCGCACATTCACCAATTAATCGATTCAAGAATCTTACCGACTCCTTCAACCTCATTACTACGATAAAAGACCCCACTCGCCTCTCCGGTTCATTTCAAACATTGCTAGATCAGATTATTGTCAACAATGGAATCTCGTATCTCTCTGAAGTGTTTATGGCCGGATACAGCGATCACCTTCCTCAAGTATTTACTATTAAAAATAAATTAAAATCACTTAAAATCCTTTACAAGTTTTCTAGAGAGTTTAATGACACAAATCAACCCATATTTATAAATTATTTGCGTGAAGAAACATGGAAAGATGTTTACAATTGCCAAAACACCGACGACAAATTCAATGTATTTATCTCAATATTCTTAAAACATTACAACTCTAGCTTTCCCATAAAACGCAAGTTAATTAACACAAAGAAATACAATAGATGGATCACCCAAGGGATAAGAATTTCTTCAAAAAACAAACGCCATTTATATTATCTTTCAAAGCTCTATAACCAACTACCCGAATTCCATGATTATTTTCGTAAATATAAGACTATTCTTCGAAAAGTAGTATATGAAGCTAAAGTTATGAAAAACGACAGGCATATACTAAAATCGAACAACCGGACGAGATCCATATGGGGTATTTATAAAAATTACATGTCAACTTCTGAAAATCGCGAAGATAATATTTCTCTATTAAGTGATAGCAAAATCGCATCAAATCCACAGGACATCTCAAATTTGTTTAATTCTTACTTCTCAGAAGTAGGTAAAATAACGAACTCAATATATTCAAATCAATGTCCTCCAATTATATCCTCCCACGTACCCAATTCTATGTTCACTTCCGAAACTAACGCCAGTGAAGTCATGAGAAACATCAGCTCATTAAAAAACAAATTTTCAACAGACATAGACGAAAAACCCGAGTTTATTGTTACAATTTCGTCCCACGTTATATTAAATACACTCATAAATATTTTTAATAGTTCTTTATCGGAAGGGGTGTCTCCTAACATATTTAAGAGAGCTAAAGTGAAACATTTACTCAAGAAAAGAAAAAAACTTAATATTGGAAATTACCGACCAATTTCTCAAAAATCCTTGAAAAATTGTTCTAAAAGCGTCTTCTAGTTTTCTATCAAAAATAACATTATCTCTGACGATCAACACGGTTTTAGGAAATCCTTTTCCACCACCAGCGCCTTCTTTTCTTTCTTAAATGATGTTACCACTTCTCTTGACCGTGGAGAAAATACTCAGGGTGTTTTTTTTATTTATCTAAAACATTCGATGTCACGATCACGAAATTATCCTTTCAAAATTACAATCTTTTGGCATTCGTGGACTTGCGCATCAGTGACTGACTTGCTATTTAAAAGATAGATATCAACAAGTCGAAATATCATTCACCAAAAATAAAGTACTTCAGCATTGCCTTTCAGAAACAAAGCCACTAACTCGCGGAGTTCCCCAAGGTTCAATTATCGGTCCTATACTCTTATTGTTGTACGTGAACGACATGTCGTCTTCCACATCAGATTTCAAAATGGTTCTTTTTGCTAATGACACTAATTTACTATGCAAACATGCCAATGGTCAAAACGTTTTGTCTAACATTTCGGCTTCGTCCCATGCAAATCGCCTCATCGTAAACACTGACAAAACCGTGTCTATGTCATTTCACAATAGTATCACAAAATGTATACCCTAGGTTTCCTTTCTTTAATCGGAACACAATTAAAAACTGTTAAAGATACAAAATTCGTAGGTCTCCATATTCAAGACAACCTCAAATGGAATTGTCCCGTTGACAATCTTAATTCTCAAATTAGCAAATTGTGTTACGCATGCCGAATCATAGTTAACGTAGTTAGTCCACGTATTTCCCGTTGCGTATATTTTGCATACGTTTACTCCCGTTTACGTTACGGCGTTATCTTCTGGGGGAATTCCGATCAGAGCATTCAAACTTTCAGAATTCAGAAGAAGATAGTCCAGATAATTTGTAAATCTTGCCCCCGAAACTCTTGTAAACCTTTATTCAAGGAACTAAATATCTTAACACTTCCCTGCATTTATATTTACGAAACCGTCGTGTTTGTTAAGACCGAATTACTAAAATGTAAACCTTTGCTTCATGCGAAACAGTCTCGTTCACGAACACAATATTCGCAATATTCATCGTCCTAGAGTGTCAACCACTCTTTGCCAAAAGGGACCATATCATTCGGGAATCGTTCTATATAATTCCCGTCCCAAAAATATAAAGGATATTATGAAATTGACTCTTTAAATCCGCGGTTAAATGTTATTTCGTGCACCAGTGCTTCTACAATGTAAAAGAATTTATTGATTTTAATAAAAGTTAAATCCGTCTTGTACTTTATCACATCATCGCTGTAGTACTTTTAAAATAACTTTTAACAATTTCAACAACTATTTTCTTGCATGATTGTGTTGTATCATATTAATTTAATTTTATGTGTACTCAACTTTGGCGCGGTTGTGTATATTAATTCTGTAGCCCCATCGTGGCCCGGGTTTTTCTCCGGTTTCCCTTCGTGTAGAGGCGGATTTCTTATACAGGTTCTCTAGGGGCGCGTTTATTGAAACAAGAAATCGTGAACTTAGTGTTATTTCAATTCTCATGATTTATAAACACTATACTCAGAATAATCTATAGTTCGACAATAATTTGTACGTGTAAAATAATTTGTGTGTATTAAATTACAAACATATTGACATTCTATTAGTATTATAACACGTAACTAACTTTTTATCTTACCTAGAAACTTTTGCTGAAATTTTTCAATCCGCCACTGACTTAGGGCCCTTGATCGGAATTGATGGGATGGTTCCTTGCTTGCTTCCGGAGAGTAAATTAGTTTATTGTCCTCCACGTGGTCATACGCAGTTTGTACTGTTTTTTGACAATAAATTTGTTTATATTTAAATGCACTATTCTGGCCTCAAAGTTCGCTTTGATGGCACCTGGAAAAGTATGTGACAAGCGCGTTTCGAAACATAAAATAAACAATGTAAAGTGTGTGAAAATATTGTTTTAACCGCGTTTCACTCTCTACAAGAAAGCTTGTTTCGGGCGTGTAACGAAACTGATTACTAACGCACTAAAACGCGTTCCAACCACGTGTAAATTATGTTTCGATACCGTTTCAGGAAGTAGAAGCAAATCGTGTTTCGAAATGTGGAAACGTGCAGCAAAAGCATGTTTCAAGTCCGCTTTCTCAGCGAAACATGCTTGAAACGGACTTGTTACAGGCTTGAAAGTACTATTTCGTAGTAGGATTTTCTCAAGGTATTATTTTACAAAACGCTTCGAACACCATTTGTAGAAAGATGTCTTTGACTTGCCACGCACGTTCCAAATTGATACTTCCGAAACACTTCTCCATCTCTGCATTACATGTGATCGTCTTGGTACCTCGACACCCAATACCTGAATGGCTGTGTCGCCACTTCAACTCCGGGTTCTTAAATGACCGCTCCTCAGAACCCCCCCTCTCTCTCCCTCTCTCACACACATACGCACACTAATCTTCGAAAGTTTCTAGAATGTTCCCCGCTGCGTCACCACTACAATGTCACATAACGGCTTCTCGAACTGTGGACCTCATTGCTCTGTGGATAGCGACGCCATATGTATGAAGGAACAATGTCTTGTCTCTGTAATCCCCTATTTAACTGTTTCCAGGAGAATAAACAAACGCCTTTCTCCGCTACTCACAAAAACACGCTACTTTATCCTTTTCTGGGATTCCCTGAACATATGTTTGCAATTTTCCTGCTACGGTGCAATAGTTTTGAAATTTTATTATTTGTTATAAACAAATGTATAACTAAAAGTTACTGTATAACTAAAAATTAACGTGCTAATAATATATTTCACACAGCACTAAATATGCATATCAAATGCGTCTATTTTTTTTATTCATGGATAAGTGAGTAAACCTGGAAAAATTCCTAAAAACATTCATATCAAAAGTAGAGTACAATTATTAAATTGTATTTTGAAGTCAACTTTATTCCATGTTAGAGGCGATCTTGAGTTAATAGGGCGAGTATTTGAAGCTATATAATTACACAACTGATTATTTCATTACTCCCCGAGTAAAGTCTCTTAAATTTACTGTCAAATACATTATTTACTCAGGAGTAAGACATTGGTGAAATGGTGTAATAATTTATTCTGGAGTAAAAATGTTTAACCCTAGAAACGGCCTTACTTGCCTTTGGTGAAAGCGACCCTTTGGGAGTCAATACTTCAGCGAAGTCATTGTGGAACTGTTTTTAAACCATTTAATTATTTCGAACAGGACAAGTACGAGCTGCACAAATATGGCTATGGCAAGAATCACGTGAAACTGTTGCATGTACGACGTGATGGAGCTACACATTCAGTCCGTGAATACGAAGTAAGCACGCACCTGCGGCTGCATTCTCAGCGTGATTACCTTGAAGGAAACAACCAAGATATTATTGCTACAGATACTCAAAAGAACACAGTCTACGTACTCGCCAAGAAGTATGGGGTAAGGCTCATCTATTAATTTGTTTTAAGTACCTCTTACCACAAAAACTAGTAGTGCAAAACCATTGCACATATTTTCTCTAATACGTTTCTCAGTCTGCATTTTATAGTGACTATCTATGCAAAGAGAGGATGATTTTAGGCATGCCCCACTCTCTCTCTCTCCAGAAATCTTGAAAATAATGCGACACTACTGTAATCTACAAATTAAAATATTTTTAAGATGCCAGAAAATATCATAATGAAACGCATAAAAATCACTCACATATATGAAGAAACAGTTGCGGTTCTCGCCTTCATCAATCACGTAGAGGTAATGCAGTAGGTCGGGAGGTGAAATGACCAACGCGCGGGGAATACGCAACGTTGTAAGTGGGGACGGTCCCATTTATTAAATTTAAAGGGAATTCATTAAAATTAATCACGTATTATCATGGGAGTCAAAATTATTAAATTAATTATGATATTTGAAATACAAGTACATTATTAGAGAGAAAATACGTCGCGGGATCTTAGCCTCTTGCGAAAGGCGCTAAGGGGAGCGAATATCTGGGAAAGACCGTGAGCAATTCTTTTCAGCACAAGTTGGAACGTCTGGTAAATGTTAAATTAAAAGAAAAGGAGGAAATGAAGCTACATCCTCATTTTAGAAAGTTGATGTTCTTTGAAAAGTTGACAAAGTTTGGTCATCATCAAATACATGATTTACTCAGGAGTAAGACATTGGTGAAATGGTGTAATAATTTATTCTGGAGTAAAAATGTTTAACCCTAGAAACGGAAATTTCCATCTTCACAAATAAAGAGAAAGTTTGGAAATCGTGTCACTTTCGGAAGAATTTATGATCGGGCTACAACTCGTAAGAAAGGGGATCGAGCAGAAAATCCCTGTTCGTCGTTGGTCATAGGGTAAGCAAAGCGAGACAAATCTAAAAAAATCAACCTTTTAGAAATTTGTTATGATAACCATATTGCTGGGACTAGTCCCTATATTACCGGAGAAACCTTCATCCTCTCTACATGTGATCAGGAGTGGGGTTTATAAACGTAAAATTGTCCTCAGATGGTCACATGTTCACCCTCCTTTGAGAAGAAGACATTACATGAACAGAAATGAGGCCATCGAAAGCTCATGATTGCTTGGTTTAGTGTGTGGCTTAAAAGCCACAAACCAATAAGAAGGGACAGCGTCGGCTGACGTAGATATCTGCAACAATCGTTCATTTGTGGTGTAATTATGACATTATCGAAGGCGTGGCAAGCCCCAAAATAGTGATTGGAGAGGGGGAAGTAAGATTTCAATAAATGTTCTTGTAAACTTAGATTTAGGTAAGATAAAGTGGAACAACCATATTAGAGACAACGTGTGCGTGTTATCGACTCACTCTGATTATTTACTCGTTTAGAGGCTTTAGATTGCGGAGAACGACAGGAAACATCTTGACTTGGCTAAATCAGTATTAACTTCATTAATGGATATCGCAATGATTTAAGAGTCGAGTGCTTGTTAATCACTCGGTGATAGGTTTTGCCGTCGATATCATGCGGACCTCCAGGGCAGTCACTGAGTTCGCGTTTATGTTACAGCATCGTAACGGGTGGCCAATAAACTCCCATTTAATCAATGAACAGGCCTACACGACGGTGTACTCATAACATGATATGAGGCAAATGGAGTTTTTCTTTATCGCCTGAATACGCTTCCGCTCCAATCGACATCCTGCGATGGCGCCACTTCTGAAGTATAAGAAATGATTGTATTCCAAATGGTGAACTCAAGTGTTGTGGGACGTACCAGTGTAATCCAGTGACGGTGTTCGAAAATGCACCCACGCATAAACTATTGTTTGAGCGCAGGCACAACCTAAATGTCAAACATTTTTTCAATTTTAAGGTATATAATTGAGTAAATAAAATGTCATAACTCATGTATTTATGGTGTCAGTAGCCTTCAGCTGCTTTTACTTACGACACGTGTCGTAGTTCACTACATGATAGCCTTAAAGCTAATAATGTATCAGCTTGATGATTTTGTATTTGTATGGGGAAGCAAATGTGACCCCCAGTCTAGGTTCCTCTTTTCTGAAAGTCCTTTGCGTACTTTTAGGAGATAACAGAGTTTATATGTGTTTTTTATTTTTGTTTATTTTATGATGGTGTTTGGTAGGAGTGATACTACAATGTACCATGGATAATGATTTATTATATTAATTTTTTTGGAACATGTTTTGTTTCGAAAAATTTATTTGTATTTAGCGCCAAATAACGGCCGAACCTTTGTCCTTGTGAGATAAACTTTTTTATGTAGATGTCTCTTTTAAAACTTACTTTTGGTTTTCAATTATTAATTAATGATTATCTAACTTAATAAGGTAAGTAAGGCAAAAATTATAATAGAGGTAAATTGGTTGAACATTACCTTACAATATATATCTTAGTTACTTTTGTGTCTTTTAATGTGTTTTTTTCATTATTTTTGAAACATTTGAATTTATAGATTACAGTAGTGTCGCATAATTTTCAATATGTCCAGAGAGAGAGGGGGGGGGGCGGAGGGGCATGCCTTTAATCTTTTTTCTATTTTTCATTATCTTTATAATATTTTAAATATATAGATTACTATTTAGTACATATACATGTAAAGTATATAGTTTTGTAAAGAATAAATTTTTATTTCGTTGACTCATTTGAAAAATGAATATTGTATTAGGAAGCGTTAAACTTGAGTCAACATTATTCCCATTTTGAAAAACTACTTTTTCAATCGCAACATATTTCTACTCGATCTAATAAAACATGGAATGTTTGAAGAGGTTCCTAGAAAACTAAGATTATAGCCTACTTTACCATAACGTGATGCGTTATGTGAGTAGAGAAAATGAACCATATTCGTTTATAGGTGGAGAGTCCCGAGGACTTCGCACTTCTTGTATGCTCACACTTCCTCTATACTTATCGTCACGTGGACGAAGCTTCTGTGCATGTGGAAGAATTACCATGGGAGAGACTGCAGGCAGAAGACCGTCCGCACAGTCATGCCTTCTTGTTTTCTCCCTCCGCCTTCCGCTTCTGCACCGTCAAGCAACGTCGAAACGGTGAGTCTTCCCCTCGGGACACAACTGCCATTACAGTGAAACCTTTCGACTGTACCTACCGACCTTATTTTTATTAGCCACTCTTCTGCATCTCATTGTATCCTGTCATTCAAATGCAGATTCTTTTCTAATCATTTATTTACTTTATTTATCTTCGTGTCATTCTACTTACTTACTTACCTTATCTTGTTTTTATTTACTTATATACTTACTTATTTACTTATTTATTTGTTTTCTTCTCTTTTCGTAATTCAAAAGTTTAATCCTTTTGCATTACATTTCTTTTGCATATCATACATCCTATTCTTTTCTTGCATAAATCACTTTTACCATTCTTTGTATATTGATCTATATATATTTTTCACTGTAATTCTCCAGTTTCAATATTAACGTCAGTCAATGCGTAAATTTGAACATGTCAACTTTTCCCTTCGACGAAGTAAGCTAGGTAGTAGAAAAACATCCGCCTCCTCGTGGCTACGGACGGGCAACATGATGCAATGGCTGGTTCATTGCATCATGGCTAAGCGGTGCTTAAATCAGCTCAAACAGCCAAAGACAACTGTACTTTCGGCGAAAACATTAATATAGCCAAGTACAAAACCCTTTTGATCCTTTGGCGACTAACCTTTTTGGCATTAAATTTAAATGACAAAGGAGTAAGGTACAAGCTCTGCTTAGGTACTTACTCCTAAATAAAAGTTTTATTACTTAACTGGCTGCTAATAGAAATTTTGAAAATTATGAAAATTATGTACCTTCCGACGGGCAACATGTTTCAATGGCACGTCATTGAATCATGGCTAAGAGGTGCTAAATCAGCTCAAACAGCTATATACTATAGTACCATTGGCTTAGAGATTTTAAAAGCCAAGGACATAACTATTTTGAAACTTTGGAGACTAACCCCTTTCAGTGTAATCAAAAATGACAAAGGAGCAGGATACAAGCTTTGCTTAGGCACTTCCTCCTTAAGAAGTTGTTTAAAAAACTTCATTTGGCTGCAACAAAACTTTGGAAAATTTGTACCTTCCGACAATATTTCTTGAGGTTGAAATAATAAAAGAAGGGCGGTAATGGTGTGTATTTGTTTTTCACTCCATAATATCTTCCAGTTGCCTCCTATCCGTTATAAATGTACATAATATTCATAATGAGAGATTATAAAGCACCATAATGTTAGGACATATTTGCTTTACATTGGTTTTGGCTTCTTGAAGTCAACAACACTTCTTCTTAAGAATAAGTTACAATAAAATTTTATTTTGAAAAACCAACATTCCGACTGTGTATTTGGTCTTCGCTGTACTATCTAAAAACGAACATACGTGCAACGTTCGAAACTACTAACAAATTGCCTTTTTAAACTATCTTTGAACAATTCTTAAAATAAATTGTATTTTAGCTAAGCAATAGAGAAAGAGAAAGGTATTTATTCGCAGATATACCTGCGTAAAATTCGAATTGTAAAAAGTAAACCGTACAGTATAGAACATTTGGTTGTGAAACAGAGTTTGACAAGATGTTAGAAACATTTATTCCACATTAACGACATAAAATGTTATATATTATAAAAACTTAATACGTTAATCTTTTTTATATTATCACAAAAAAGAAACTGAATTCATACACTAATAAGATCCCTCTTCTTCTTCATAATAGGCTCTACGACATCTTTCTTGAAGTTTTGGCCTGCTCTACGACAGGTTTCCATCTCTTTCGGTTTTGCACCAATACGGGCCGATTCTTAATTCCAAGTTCTTTGATATTTTTAATACGTCTTCCCCCACGTTGTCTTCGGTCATCCTCGCTTCTTTGTTGACGCAGGGCACCAGCTTTATATTTTTTAAACTGTTCTCTAATCCTGCATTCTATGCAGGTGGTCAAACCAGCCAAATAAGAATGCTATTATATGGTTTATGATATTCTTTTATGAGGTTATCAGTTTAGTAATAGTATCTGATTCTTCAAGTGCCATCTGATTCTTGCACCGGACCATATATTCTCCTCATGATCTTCCTCTCGAAGACGTTTTGCTTTCTGATATCATTTTCTTTGAGAGTTCATGTTTCTGCCGCATATGTTACTATGGGTCGTATGACAGCTTGGTAAAGTCTAAGCTTTGCACTTTTTGTAAGCAGTTTACTTTTGAATAATTCTACATTAGCATTGTAAGCTCTGTTACCAGCTGCTACTCTCTCGGAAATCTCTACTTCGATGGAATTACTTTGATTTAAAATTGAACCCAAATATTTAAAGAAATTGACTGTTTGATATTTTTCATTATCAAACGTCTTCGAATGCTTTTTTGGTCCGTGCTGTCAGTAAAATATCGTGTGCATAGGCGACACATTGTTTTAATGGGGTTGTTATATTTCCTTTCATGCCTACAGATTTAATATTATATCTAAGGTAATATTGAATAATATTGCAGACAGAGGATCTCCTTGTTTAACTTCATATTCCATTGAGAATTCGTCACTCGTTTTGTTGTTAATCTTAACTTTGGCATTGGTATAAGAGAGAGTTAGCTGTATCAATTTCCTCGATTTTGCTGGTACTTTGTATTTTATCAGGTTTTCGAAGACTTTATTTCTTAGAACTGAATCAATGGCCCGGGTATAATCAATAAATATATTGTTTAATTCCACTCCATGTTCATAACATTTTTCGTAGATCTGTCGCATTACAAATATGTTGTCAGTTGTTGATTTATTCTTACGAAATCCTGCTTGATTTTCCCTGAGTTTGTCTTCAACTATATCAACTAGCCTCTTATTCACGAGAGCAGCAAAAATTTTGTATGTGATGATTAACAACGCAAAATTTTTACAACCAAACCTATCACCTTTTTTTAACTGGGAATAATATACTCTCGTTCCATTGAGATGGTTACTTTTCTTGATGCCATATTTTAAGTATCAATTTGTGTGTTGCCTTTTTAAGGGGTTTCCCTCCGTATTTTATTAACTCGGTTGGAATGTTGTCATCTCCAGCTGCCTTATTCCGCGTTGAGTTGTTAATTATTTAGCATATATCATTAAACCAGAGATCGGCGACATCATTTCCTATTTCTGCCTCTTGGTCATGTGAATCTTGATTGCTTATTTGTGCCACTTCTATTAACTCTAGAGGATTAAATATTTTGATTAAATATATCTCCATCTTGCTAGTATTGCACTTTCTTGTGTTAACATTTTCCCATGTTCATCTTTACAGGCGTTCATGATTCCACTGTTTAATCTCTGACTCATCTTTAACGTCCTCAAAGAACTTCCTCAATTCATTCTTCTTGAAATTATCTTCCATGGTGATTATTTTGGTATTGATCCAGTCGTTCTTTTTTTCTTTTAGAGACTTGAGTAATTAAGAGTATTAAAACTTTATTGACTTTATTTTCCTCTACGATCTGTAATTATTGTAACTGCTTCTAGTTTTTAATTAATGGGCTGTCTTTTGCTCATTCTTTTTCTTGGTTATCGCTTCTTCGCATTTGCTATCTCACAATTCAATTTTCTTTTTGCCTTGTTTCTTACCGATGACATTCTCAGCTACTATGGTTATTGTTTTCGCAAGATTTTCCCAATCCTCTTCTATTTCTTCTGATTCGTACTCACTACTTATGTCCTGCATCGTCCTTTTATATTGTTTCAGAATCTTTGGATTTTATATTTGATCCAGATTCCATCTTTTATTATTTTTCCTTTCATTCTATATGTCTTAGGGAGTTTTTGTTGCAGGATAATTTTGAGAAGAAAGTGATCGGGGTCTATGTTGGGTCCTCTGAGAGATTTTACGTCTTCTATTAGTTCCTTCTTGGCTCTATTAATAATGACATGATCTATTTAATTTATTGTTTTCAAGTCTGGCAAGATCCAGGTACCTTTGTGAGTCGCTTTAGGTTGGAATTGTGTGCTCACTATTATCGAGTCATTTCTTTCCGCAAAACAACATAGCAGTTCTCCATTTCCATTAGTGGCATTATGTATTGTATATTTTCCTGTTACACTTTGGAAGGCCTTCTCCTTGCCAAGTTGTACGTTTAGGTCCCCCAAGACTATTAAAACATCGCTTCTACGTACTTGGTCAATTGTTTTTTGAAGGTCTTCATAAAGCATTTCTTTATTCTCTTCGGACTTTTCATTTGTGGGTGCATAGACATTTACTAAAGTTGTTATTGAATTTTCCTTTCAATCTTGATTTGCTTAATTTTTCTGAGATTCATTGCATGATTTTGTAGGGTTTTCTTCAAAAGAAAACCAATCCCTGCTTGACCTGTTCTAGTTGCGGAACCACTATAATAAAATATGAAATTTCCTTTTTTAATCCAATCGGTTTCTGCCCATATTGTTCCTTGTATTGCCACAACCTCCAATTGCGTCTTCTGAATCTGGTCGAGTTCTTGGAATTTTCCAATTTGCAGAAACGTTGGAACATTCCAACTTCCAATAATCAGTGTCCGTTTTCTTTGCCTTGGTCGGTTTTCTTTACCTTAGTCCATGTTCATATTCCGAGGCTGTTTCGTGGAGAGTTTAGCGGTTCATCTTTTTATAATGATAAGAAAATGTCTTTATTACGTTGCGAGGCTCAAGCTATCAGGCCTTCTCTTCCACCTGAACACCATTTACATACATTACATACAATACATACTACATACATATACAATAATATAAAATTATAAAACATTCATACAACATAAAACATACATACATGAATAACTATACCTAAAATTGGAGAATAAATTCTACCTTACTGTGGGGTAGAAGTCTAGGGATCATCTCGGCATTTACCTTAAGCCATCGAGGAAAACCCAGAAAAAACTCAATTAGGATGACTGCTTAGTACCTAACACAGATAATACAAAAACTTAAAAGCTAAATGACACTAATTTATATATAATTATGTCCTGATTTTGGCAGATGCGATTATGCCTGAACTAGTTTTGAGCGTTTTCAAAACGCTCAATACTAGTTCTGGACGTTCAACTTTTGCAAATCTAGTTTTCAGCGTTTTAAAGGACAGAACTCGTATTGAGTATTATCACAAGTGATGAAGTTTCGTATACTTAAAGCCGATATAATTTCTAGAGTTAAAATATTATTTTCATGCACTATTCATTGACAACAGTGACTGATTTCCGCAGTTTAGTGTTTCTAATGGACGAACAGACGGAAAATTTTCATTTTTCTCATACATATTCACGATATTTACATTGAATTTTTTATGAACTGAAGCTGAATAGTAATCACACACAATATTATAAGTATACAAAGTAATTCATTCCACCATTTTTATCTACATATATAAACATATCTGGGCGTTAATTCGTTAATGAACGAAGTTAACATTTTGCTTCAATTTTAAACTTTTAAGTTAATTTCTGAAGCCATTAACAATTTAATTAACTTCCGTTACATATATCTTGCATTAATTTAAATCTGTTAAACCTGTTTCAAAATATTTAGTTGTTAAACTTAACAAATGTTTTATATCTGTTTTTATTTGCTTTTATTGACTTTTATGTCGGTTAAATTTATTAATTTTTCAACTGTATGATCAATAATTGTTTAAATAAATGTATTTTTATCTCATGTTTATAACATGCTTTTGAAGATTCATACAGTGGTCGATTTGCTCCAGTTCATTTACCCTCATAAATTACCCCCTTACTTCTTTGCTTTATTTTTTTCACAATTTCCCTAAAATGTTTAAATTCTTTTATTTCGTTTATTATTGCATCATTTTGATAAAAAAGGAATGTTATACATTGCTTAATATCTTTTATACCCTCACAAATGATATCATTGGGATTGATATTTTTGCATGTAGGTCAACAAATAAATAACAAAATTATATTTCGCCAAAGTTTCGACTATTTATTTTAGTCATCATCAGGGCTCAATGAAGAAGAAGAAAAATTATAAATTAGTTTACCCAGTCACATGTTTACTTATCTCCGTGGTGACCTCACATATTTTACACACAATTGCGCACATAACATACAGCGGATGGATATCATGTTCTTCGTTTACCTCCTCCAAATTAGTGTCATTTATCGACTCACAATCCATATAATGTCTATTGTTACTGCAACATTAGATGCAACAGTTCGTGTGGCCGCTTCTTGCATACTGCATTCCTGACACAGCCAGGTCGTTTCCTTTCTTACTCCTACACCTTTAAAAGATAGGTCTTGAAGTTAGACTACTTGAAGTTTATATTTCTCTTACAATCATGACAAAAACACACCTTTTCTACTTCCAAATCGCATACCAAGCTCTGTACTATTTTAAAAACTTTCAATTATCAGAAACAGAGTAATATAAGAAAAAAACTCTCCAGTATATATCTATTCACCACTAAGCGTGATCTTTACAAAACATAGACAGCAGCAACTCAATGTAGACAATTTACTCTTAAATAAATAATCATCGAAACATGTTGTTCGTCCAGGAACAGAAAATAGTCTTTCCCAAAATCATATTAATTCAACAACTATTAATTAATCTTCTTTCCCTTCGCCCTTATTATTGCCGTGCTAGACAGGATCGGTGTAGATGGAGATGGTAGATGGGGGATCCTTCTATAAGCTTCTATTAGATTATAGTTTTTGGAAGTTATCTTGAATTGGGCTTTCTCTATGATTTTTCTTGTATTTTTTCAAAACTCCTAAAAAATATTTTTAGTATCTTTTCTCTCTTGCTCTTCCATGCCTTTCTTTCATGTCTAGAGGTTTTGTTTTTCTCTTGAACTATTTCTTTATGTTTACATCAAACCAATCAATTTTCTGTGAATTCTTCGTGTTCTAAATCCTATAATGTTCTGCACGGCTGTATTTATTACATCGTTCAAAGAATTCTATTCATCCTCAATACAATTATTTTGTGTACAATGATATAAACCTTCCGATATCCTATTTTCATATTTATTTCTTATATTTAATTTATGTAGTTTTTCAACCACAAATTTCTTTCGTTTTGCACTTCCTTTAAGTCTCTGCACTGCTATTCGGTTACGATAATTAATCTTAACTCAGAATTGATCTGATTCGTAGTTAGCTCCTCTAAAAGATCGTGCATCTAAGTCACTGCTGGCCCCTGTTTTGTGTATAAGTGGTCTTATTGATATCCTGTCCCACTTGACCTTCTCCATGTTTCTTTATGTTTGTCATTGTGAATAAAACCAAATGAGAATATGACCATATTTTTACTCTTTGCTAGGTTTATAAGTCTTTCTCCGTTGTTATTCGTTTCTCTATGAAGACTATACTTTTCAATACTTCCCTGATACGTGTCTTCTTTCCCTATTTTGGCATTAAGATCTCCTAGGATACTTTTTACGTCATGACCAAGTGTCATGTCATGCCACCTTTCTATTTCATGATATAACACATCCTTATCTATTTCTTATTTTACATTTGTAGGTGCACGAACATTTATAATAGTCAGATTGAAAAATTTTGTTTTGAGTGTAATAATGCATATTCGGTCATTAATTGGTTTGAAGTCTATTATATTAGTTCTAAGATCTTAATGTACAACGAAGATGACACCAAGTTATTTTCTTCCATACTCTTTCCGCCTGAACAATATAGTAATATTACCTAAATCCATAACACCCTTTCCTTGTAGTTTCTTGAATTGCAATGATAGCAATGATTTGTAGACATCAAGTATATCAATTATTTTTGTAGGTCACCAGTACTATTTGCTCTTCTCAAATTCCATGATCTAATATTCATATACTTTGTCTGATTATTTTCCTATTCAGTATTTTATTCCGAGACTTTTCCTGAGGTTCCTTTATCTCATTAATTTAGGGGAAAGGGGAATCAGCCCATTGTTCGATTCCATTGGTAGTTTCGCACATAACAGCCTACGGACATGATGTTGGTTTTCTATCAAGATTTTCCTTCCCTTAGCCTTTGGGGATACCTCTCCGTCCCCCAAGGCACTGGGTGGGGAAGTAAGGAAGCGGGAATGGCTGTGGAAGATAGGTTGCCATGGAACACATTTTGTCTGATACCTCGCAGAGATCTTTCCGGCTTGAGTAGCCCTGCTGGTAGCTACACTATCGCCAGCATTGCCCTCTGATTCATAAGTACACACAAACCTTCACCCTGCACGGAAAGTGTTTCGTTAAGGTGGTGTTACCTGGGAGGGTTTTGTGCTTTTCAAGATAAGATGGTTTTGTGTTTATGCACTACTGTCATGGGAAGCAGTACTACCCCCTAGGGAGGAATCCACGCACTTCCGGACGATTTTTCACTGGACGTTTTTATTATCTCAGGTATACACTCATATAGTTTGTACTCGTTGGTCAAAACCACTCTGTAATGCTGACAACTGTTTCCTCTTTGATCTTCCTATCCGTACGATTTGGTAATACATTTTTTAAATCTTCTCCTCCAGGTACTTCTTAGTCCTTGGTCCATTATTACCACCCAAATTCCGAATGTTTCGAACTATTTTTATTCCTACTCCTTCTAGGGCAGGGCTTTTCGCGCAGAGCGCGACAGCGCTGCTTGTCGAAATCCGGATCTCACGCCACACTGTGGGACGAATCCCGGGCGATTTTTATGGAATTAGATATATAATTTAGACACTCTATTACGTTAGTTTTGTTGGAGTGAATAAAACAAAATAATACTTTCACATAATATTTTTCTGATAAAAAACTTACCCCTTATTAATAAATAATATTAATAAAAAAAATTAAACAATTCAATTCCCAAATAACTTAAAATAAATTCTAGAAACTGGTATATTATAAAAAAATAATTTGGCATTTACAGTAAGAGAATCAAGCATATTCAGAGAGTTTATTAGACAAATAATGTTTTATATATTTTAGTTGCTTTTCCTACTTTTTTCGATTTTTCTCTTACTAGAACTTGAATGATTGGCGCATATGATTCAGTGCAATATAGTCACGCAATACATTTTAAATAATAATAGGATAAGGAATTTCTAGGTCTAGTTTTGCACATATTCGTGAGAAAAAATTAGATATGAGGAAAATCGAAAACATTTTCCAATTTTAATCACCAATAACAAGTTTGAATCAAGAACAATTTTGTGCTATACACTAAAGGTTTAAGAAATACCTTCTCTCAAATGTCTCACATGCTTGGTGGTTTGATTATCACTTTATTACTGCTTTGAAATATAAATTTATTTTTCTCGTGTTTCGGCAATAATTACATAAGTATTAATAAAAGTAACTTATTGAGGAATTAATTTTCATGTCAAGTATTTCTGGTTTTTTTTCTGCATTTTTGTACTTCTCATACAATAATTAACCTTTGTAATGTCGGAGTAAATTGAACCTCTTAACGTGTTTTAATATTTTGTGGCACACCAAGAATTTGGCATACCCTACTATCCATACGAAGGTGCTGTGACTTCCAACTAATTATTGGTAATTAGAAACGCAATCAAAAAATTAATGCTTGAACTTTCACTTAAATTTAGTTGTTCTAAAAATGTGAGACGTTGAAAACGGTTAGAAGTGAACGCGAAAAACTGCGAGTTCGAGAGCTGTCAATCAAAAGCTACCAACGGAAAAATCACTGGGTAGAACCTTCTAGAATAATTAAAATACACTGTTAAAGATCAGCGGTTAGAACATAAGAGTAGGAACATATGACGAGACACCGTAGTGAACATTCAGTTAAAAAGGGAAGAACGTTGAATTTTGCAGGTGAACTGCGCGTGGGAATGACAGAAAATAAGGAGTAAGTGAGCGTCAGTTGAAAGGTTAAATTCGAACAGTGAACCAATCAGGGTATCAAGAAAAATACAGCTTTGACTTCGAGAGCTGTATTGGTGAGTTTCAGAGGAGAGAAAACAACGTCGAGAGGGAACTAGGTTATAAAAGCACTGGTTATGATGAAAAGACAAGCATTCTTCAAGCATTTCACGATTCATTCTCTAGGGCGTTCTTCTGAGCGTCGTCCTAATTCTGTCATTTTATCACGTTAATGAGGTATCACTATGATACTCAGATCTTAGCTCAGATTGCGAGAGTCGTGTATGAAAAGCTCGTCAGTTATTGCTCGTATATCGCGAGTCGCAATAGTTTTAAATGACGTGAGTAGCAGTTCGCTAATTAATAATATATCAGTTGAAAGCACGAACACTGTTAACCGTAATACGTCGTGTGAGAAAATACATCGCGACAGTCGATAAGAACTATTACTTAGCACCGACACGTAATAGCAATATTCTTGGTGAATGAACTTTCGTCACCCGGACGCAGTCATCCTCCCGAGTCATACCAGCCGATCCGACGGACGAGGAAGGGAGGTAGCAGAGTGCCATCGAGGGGGATGTCGCTATATTTCTCAAGGTCGCCGACACGCTGAAACACGAAGCAAGCCGTTCAACTCTTTTTCAGAGCTGTANTTTTTTTTTTGGGGGGGGGGGGCTTTACGGCTCGTCGACATCGAGGTCATTAGAGCCCTACAAACTTCTACAGGTAGGGAAAATGCACACTAGGAAGAGCCAACATGACTCTCTCCGCGTGTGGGACTCACCGAATGACTCAACCATACTCACTAAAAACCCTCCTGAATTACAACTAAAAACTCAAATATCAACATATCTCAAAACATTACATATATCGTTCTTAGAAAAAGGAAGAAAGAGGAAAATGAAAGATTCCCTAGCGTCGGGATCGAAAAGAACAAGAGGTGACCAAGGAAGATCAGAAAAGAGAAAAGAAGGAACCTAAACACAAGTGGAAGTAATGCCAGACTCAGCTCGGGGCCCCGTGTTTGCCAAACACGTACTTATTAGATGTAAGTCCCCTGGGGGGGGGGGGGGTTGCCATCTTGGAGACTGATTACGAGACAGTGAGTGAATCAACAACCAATTAAACTGTATTCAAAAAAGAATTTTTGTTGCGTGGTGTTGAGATATTCTACGCCATTAAATGACTTAGAAAACAAGCGACAACGAGCTTATGAAAATTGTAACTTTTTGAGGGAAAAGTAATAGAGTGAATATGCATGGTGTGAATGGAGGGAAAAGTAATGGTGTGCGAGTTCTTAGATGTTGAAAATAGTGAATTGTTTATTTTTATTGCACTTACGCAATTGTCGATTTGGTAATAAATTATGTTTTTCTGAAACCAACTAAGTTCTTTCACTAAATCAAAGTAGTCTTGATTCCCATAATGCCTAATAGGATATATAACTCTTGAATCCACGACCTATCAAATGACAAAAGTGTAAGGTTTTTTGTAACAATAATTGATGAAACATCTCAATATTAATATTTCCTTTCAGAATTAAAATATGACGAGGATTTGCTATCAAAACAACGCTTCTTCCACCATATCGCTAGAGCCAATGTGACTCAAAACTTTTCAGTGATGCTCCTTTGTGAGAGACCTTGTTGTACGAGGATAGATGTTTCCCTTTCCTCTACGGTTTTCATTCCGAAGATCATTGCATTTGTTTTGTTTGTTGCTATTTTCAATTGACTTTATTTTCACCATTCCGCACATTTTATCAAAATTTTGTTCCCTTTTTCTCCTGTTTCCCTTCTTGCTTCTCCTGTCACAAAAATCGCCACATCGTCTGCGTATACTACGATTCCACTACCTTTTCCTTCTCCTATATTTTTTATCAAGCCATTTATTATGAAGTTCCAAAAGAAGAGTCCCTATGGAAACCCAACGGATACCCTTTATTTTATTTCTCAATAAATTTTCGCTACCTATTTCCAAAGAATTGTATCTCTCGCGAAAACAGTACACAATTAACTTAGACTTATTAGAATTGTATCTCATTGAGTGTTATCGAAGGTTCCATGTTTTCTAGAGGAATCACTCTATAGTTTTTCTCACCTTACTTCCACCTTTTATATCAGAGCAGGTAATGAGTTTTCTGTTGACCGTATCTTCCAAAACCCGTATGGTTCTTTCTCTAACCACTTTCTCAGTATTGCTTCATGTACAATCTCGTCTCTCTTCATTTCTATTTTCTCAAGTAATTTTCCATACATGGGTTAGTGTGCTAATAAGTCTATATCAGCTTGCCGCCCCCAAGTCTGTCTCCTCCTTTAAGAAATACACAAAGAGAGATTTTCCACAGTTTTGGGGAAATAAAAATAAAATGAAAACAAACTTTTTTTGCCAAAAAAGCAGTAGCAAACAGCGTTTGACCATGGATAATAAACTAAGTTACACTTCGGAAACAAGACAGGAACCATCCCATCAATTTCGATCAAGGGCGCCATGGCAGTGGCGAATTTCATATTTATAAAAGAAATGAATTAATTAATATGTATCTCTCTTTATCCAAAACGAATTGTACATATTATGTGCAGTAAAAATTCGAGATTATTAATAACAAAAGTATTGATGACATTCCCGCCCATGGAAAATCGACCACTGCCCGAAGGAAAACCCAGATCAGGATGGGAATGATGTACTGAGATGTAAAACCGCACCAAGGTTGTGTACAGTTAGAAATAACCTATTATAAATGAAATGGATTAAAAACAACATGCTTGAAAAAAGGAATCAGTATGTAGATAATTATAACAGTCACGTGACAAGGTATGAGAGGAATTAACATCACATACATTATCTGAAATTATGGGAAACTATTTATCGGAAGATTAGAACTCTCATTAACACCTTTTACTTAATCAATAAATTCTTTAACACTTATGAAACAATAGCGTATTAAAATGTTTTAACCGATGATTTCAAGAGATTCAATTTATTTATATCTTTTATATTTCCGGAAAGGGAGTTATATAAAATTATTCCTGAATGGCATGGGCCTTTTTAGTAAGAGTGGTTAACACGCAAGGACGCTGAATGTTATCCTTATTACGAGTGTTGTGTTCGTGAACTAGACAGTTTCCTCTAAAGCAAGTGTGGGATTTTAATAATTCTGTCTTAAGAAACACAACTAGTACATTAATGTATATCCAAGGGAGAAGGAAAGTATTTTATTTTGTAAATAAAGTTTAACGTGAATTTCGGGTGTAAGTTTTACATGTAATCCGAACTATCCTTTTTGTATTCAAAAATTTTGAATGCTCTGAGCGTATTGGCCCCAGAAGATAATGCTGTATAGAAAGGTCACTTATTCAGGTCATGTGTTAAAATTTTACTCAGAGAATACTTTAACTCAAAAGAGAGCTATGATTTATAAATTAGTAGATGAAGCTATGGTACTTTCGGATGAAAAAGATAGAAGGGAAAAATTACAAATAGTGCTAGCATACTTTCCGCTAACTTCCATCCCATATAATTTATTAATAAAAATATTAAAAAGAGATTTATCACCTTCAAATCAGGCAACAACTAACGCAACCTCCATAAGATAATAAGATTTATGTAGTGTTTCCTTATAACAAGTTCATAGCTCCTTCACTTCATAGATTACTTAAGTCTCAGAATATGAAATTGATTTCAACATTTAAAAATAATAGGAATAATTTGATAATGAAAGGGAAAGATAAGAAATATCACATGAATACTAACAATGTAGTATACAAAATCAAATGTAAAGATTATAATCCTAGCTAGGTAAGTCAAACAAAAAGATGTTAAAAACTAGAATACAGGAACACAAAAGAAATTGAAAATCAGTAGAACAAAGTGTAGTAACCTCACACTGCATTAATAATGATCCCTCAACAATAATTTCAGCAGTTGGAAAAATGACATATTTTTTGTGCTATTGCCAACACTAGCACAAACACTGTAATATTAGAAAGAGCATCCTTTTTGTTCTCTTTAGTATTTGAGCCACTTTGACAAACCTCATCGGTTTGAATAGAAACAGAAGAAACCGTAGAAGGTCTGGCATGTGAGTATACATTCTCCTCTGAACTGCCCTTTGTGAATTTTGCATGAAACTTATAAATCAAGGAATGATGCTTCTTAGCGCAGAATTTACAAAGTAATTCCGAACAAACATGGTTAGGAATGGTCTTTGAAAGACAATTTTAAGAGGTTGTTTTAGTTACAAAAAGTGACTTTTTCTCAACAATCATCTGCTTGAAGGTAGAGCATTTCAATAAGAAATGAGGTTGGTGACACTCGAGACACTCCTTTGAAGGTTTTTTCGTAGCAAATAACACCTTTGACTCCTTGGTGAATTTCGGTTACCTGGAACACTTACACGAGACACCGTTTCACATGATGTACGCAGAGCCTTAATTTTTGAGGATATAAATTGCAAGAGGGTTTCTAATGGCACGAAGTTGCAGACGTGTTTGAAAAGCTCATGTGAAAGGTGATAAAAAATAATTTAAGGAATATTTTTGATATTGCAAGTGGACTGCACTGGAAAAGGAACATTCAAATAGTACCCCCGTAAAATTTGATGCAAATCGCCCCAGTTTGCTCGGTGTAATTAGTATTTATATTGATCCATATAGTTACGTGTTTACTAAGCGTACTGAGAATAATTGAAGTTTTTGGTGGAGATAGTCAATAGCGGTGACTAGCCAAAAGTAGTTACAGTAAAGAATTTCTCAGCCCCATATTGCTGCACAGAATACTCTGTCGCACACAAATCTTTCTCCTGCGTAGTCCTGAGGATCCCGTAGTATGTAGTGCACAGTAGGCTTCATATACCATGGAAGTACACTTATCGATATTGATATTAGTGCTGCCAACTTTTAACTTCACAAATTACATACGAGTGAAATTATATTAAAGCACCTAGCAGACAAGTGGATAAGTAAATTGGCTTGAAAGCAGGTATGCAAGTGAAGAGGTATAACACAGGCACGCGTGTGGAATTTACTTTAGGTGAAGTAAATAGGGGCTGAAATATAGACAGAAAACTCGTGGGAGAAACACGTGAGTTTTTTTGAAAGAAACTCCCATAACTTGAGAACAATAAATGCTATTGAGGTCTGTTTCGAAAAATAATAAGTTACTTGCTTTTATGATCAGGTGAAGAAAAAATAAACGTAGCTGAAATGAACAGGCACCTGTATCTTTCTTTCTTTAATTTCACAACATTTACAATTAATTCTTTAATAACATTCAACCAATATCTTCTACTTTCTCTAATGCTTTCTTCTCTCTTATCCATATCTTGTCTTTCCTTGTTTTCCTTTCTCTTATCCATATCCTGCACCTTGTGTAGTTCTACGTCGCGTTATACACATCCCGTAATAATCCTAACTGCGTTATATATTCTACATGTTCTTGATATATGTACTTTGCCTTAATTAGTTGGCTCATATTCTGCATTGGTTGCTGTCCCATTTGTTTTAAAGTTCTGATGTAATTTGCTCTCTCTCTCTCTCTCTCTGCCATACAATGTCCTATTTCTATTATGTCCTATTTATTCTATTTTTGTCTTAGTCTCTGATCCTTGTCTTTGAAATCCTTGTCTTTGAAATACCTCTTCACATATTTGCAACGTTCTTTGTATTTCTTGTTGTAATGTCTCCCTTATATCTCCGTCCACAATCAGTACCAAATCATCCGCATAAGCGACACAATGGATATGCTTTTCCTGTAATTCACACAACACATTATCGAAGACCACATTTTAGTAGAGAGGGCCACTGGATGAACCCCGCGGACATCCTATAGTTTGTTCTCTTATCACCCTTCCTCTCATACACAAAATGCCAATCTGTGAAGTATGATTTTATTTTCCTAACTAGATAATCTGGCACTCCATTTTATTATATCTCTCCATCTGGCATGAGCGAATGCTCCTTCTATGTCTATGTACACACATGCACAATACTTAGTTTTTCGTCTTTTATGTTATCTATTAATTCTTGTAGTGCCTCACTAGTTCCTCGACCTGACACAAAACTATACCTCTTTGCATTCATATTGCCATGTGTCTGTAAATAATCTTGTAGTCTGTCTGTTATAATCCTATTGAAAATTTTACCATATGTAGGTAGTAGTGACATATGCCTGTATGATGTTAGGTCATGCCTGGGTCTGCATTTTTTTTTCTTTTAAGAAAAATCTCTACTTTGCTATTTTCCAGCATTTTGGATATATGCCGTTCCGTCCAGAAAGCAATCGAACACAAGATATTCTACTTCTACCTCTACATAAATACACCATAAGCTAGTGCTAAGAGCCACAACACCATGATTAATTAAAAACCATCGAGAGCCATCTGTTATTATCAAGCTAGTGATTTAATTAATAACAAAAATTTAATATTAATATTATTACTTATTGGCGTAATAAAAACAGGGACAACAATGTTGGAACAATGAAATACATATAAGAAAACAATGAACAACATGCATTTATTCAGCAAAAATTACACCAATTATAAAATTTGAATGAACTTTATCATCAAATACGAACTTGAAATATTATTTTCTTTAAGTAAACATTAAATTTAACTCTTAAATAACATAACGAAACTATCAAGAAACACATACATTCTCTCTTTTTAAATAACATAATAAAACAATTAGGAAAAACATAAATTATCTTTTTACATACAGCATTCTTGAATCAAATATTCGTTAAGGATTTCTTTCAGCAACTGGCTCTTTGCTTATCCTTCAAGCGCCTCGTTTGAAACGTAGACCCTCCGCGAGCACAGAATTAACTGCTTATTGAAGATCTAGAGACCTTGGGTTTCCGCTCCTCACACTACCAAATGATTTTCACTTTGGAACAGTAAGAAAATAAAGCCAACAAACTGGATTACATTGATCCATGTGTAGAAAGAAATGTGTCCTTCCTACAATGCACATCTTCTACACTCTACTCCTTCCCCTGTTAAATGCTCTTGCCCCATCAACCTGCTCGCACGCACAATAGTTGTTGATGATCCAGGAACACAGTTTCCTACAAATATAGCTCACTACAGCATCGCAAAATGCATGCCGTTCTTCAACGCAAATCAAAAGCTTTCGTCATGGATATTTACTGTTTACACATCGTACTCCCACGGCATGGCCCATCTGTATACAAGAAGTCCAAAGCACAACGTTCCAAGGCCAACACATCCCGAGGCCCGGACAAGGAATAGAAAACGAACGTTCCAAGGCCAACACATTCCAAGGCCCGGACAAGGAACGGAATTCGACGTAAATGATTTCTATGCGTATTTCCTGATGAGTACATGAGCGCGAGTAAACAAGTAACCGCCTCGTGACGACACCTTCACAAACTACATCTATCGGAGCAAATTACGTCTGGTATGAATTAGACCTTCATTTATCTTCATTTTTAAGGAACCATGCTTGGCGACGGATAACATTCATTCCAGCCTTTTCCAGCCGTTCAGCTCACGCTCGTTAGACGTGCTCCGTGCGATCTTATATGCGAAAGTTCCAATCTCGATGAATTTCACTTAATTTCAATTCCGAGGTCCTAAAAGCAACTAGCTTTACTTACTACGTACGTCCACAACCTGGAACACGAATATTTAAATACGGCGACAAGCCAAACTCGTCAAGAATTCTCCAATGCGAAGAACTTCTGCGCCGCTTGAACTGGAAAGACCACAAGACACCTCGACCGAATTCCTCACGAGAAGGGCCCCACTGCATGCGAACGCGAGTCCTGCGGTTCGTCCTACAACGCCACAAACCTCTGAGGGACAAACGACACGGATCGCCGCCACGGACGTTCTGCAAGCACTGACGACGTCCAGGTTTCCGTGTTGTCACACGGTGTCATTGCTTTAAACCGCTTTCTAGTTGTATTCAATAAATTGCTACAAGGCAAGAAGTTAAAAAAACCTGTCCATTTTATTTATCTTGTGGAAGCGGAGACTTGGTTGTGAACTCGACCACATCTCCACACTACGCAACACTTTTATCACATAAATTCTTGCGAAACACCACAACACGATGTTGCGCAATTGCTGCACTGACAGTTCACCGTTACAAATTTTAACACAAATTAACATGGAATTAACTAATTCATCATTTGTAAATTGATTGCAAATATAAGAGATGATCAAATCAATTATTCACAGTACATAACTACTTATAATTTCACCAAGTGCTTGATTATGTAAGTCCTTTAAGTTCATTAAATCATGGTAAATTCTTATTGCATTCACTGAACGATAATTTAAAATTATTAAATTTCAGTATGAAATATTATGATTCGTTAAGATAATCAGCATTATAAAGTTCATTAGCATCGTGCCATGCACATTGCTAGCTAAAAATCATCATTGATCTAATTGTTGAATAATTTCACATAAATATACAACTTTGTCTTATTAGAAGAACATATAACAATTGTTTAGTAAGTAAAATACTGCAATTCAATGTAATTGCAGTTGCAATTCAGTGTAATTGCAGTTATACTTCACCAACTAGTTCCACGTGTTCGTCACTATCACGCTGCTCGCGTTTGAGCCATCTGAATCGTATGAGCGATAGGCACCGTCTGGAGGCGAATACTTCTCGTCTTCCCAATTTATGCACGCGACGCAATTGCTACGGGGTTTTCTTATCTACTTCTAAAGATTACCTCTGCGCGCGCATCTCCTATCTACATCTATTAGTTACTGACATAGTAGTCCAAGTGTCTTCTTGGTTTCATAATTAAGTTTCTACTCGAAGTCATCATAAATATAAAAATTAAATAAAATAAAAACATTAATTAAGATGTCCAAATAGACATTATTGGGACACAATCCTTATATCCTTGGCAAAAGCTATTTATTACAACTACCTCTTGTCCCTGTCGAGTGTAAATTATTACTTGTGTATTCTGTGTTGTGTGTTGCTCCAGTGCTAATACATATCCCTCCCCAGTGAACACTATAGCACTCCATGGCTTTTCTTTTGCTAGTAGTCCTCTTCGGATCCCGCTTCACAATGTTTCCCTTTCTGTCATAGTACTAGCTGGACCGTGTTTTTTCTTATAATCAAATAATAGATTACTTCGTTTTTCCTAATCTTTCTGCAGAAGCTCGCCAGTCCTCAATATCTCCATCATCAACCATCCTCTGCTTTTTGTCTAATTTATATGTAATCCCTTTCTGGATGCTTATTCTCGCTTTTTCTTTATTTGTTTACGATGGCCCTTTTTAACTTGGATATTGGCCTTTTTTTTAGTTTCTTTCTCATTTATTGTCTACTAGAGAAAATATAGTTAGTTTTTTATTATCAATTCCTATCGGCGTGTCCTATTCTCTGAATTATATTGCGTTCTCCATTTAATGTAACCCAAACTCTTCTATGTCTATGCACTTCTATGCTATAAACTTCTTAAAGTTGGGCCATAAGTAACTCCCTCTGGGTAGCATATTGTATCAAATTTATTATTGACCCAGTATTCTATATTGGCATAGAACATATTACCCCATACGAGTTGTATTCAAATTATTTTGTCTTCGTGAATGTTTTCTTAATTTTCTTTATTACCATCAATTCCTATGGTTTTTTCTATTCTTCTATATTAGATTTCATTTACTATTTAATGTATCTCAATGTCCATTCCTCCATCTTCACTGTCTAGGGAGATATCCATCTGTAATACCTCCTCGGTAGTAAATTTTATCATTTTTGCTTTTGACCTAATTTTCTATACTTGCATTCAACATTTTATCCCATATGTGTTGATTTAGATTTCGTCTTCTCAAAATTTGTATTATTATTACTTTTTGTCTATTTTGTTATCCGTCGGTATTTGAGATTTGTTCCCATGCAATTTGGTCCAAACTCTTCCCTTCTAGCTTGCCTCAGTTCTGAAAATGTTGATTTTTTTAAATCGAACGTTTTCCTATGAAGTTATATATTCCAATATGATGACTTTTTTCTTATCATATGCCCTTGTGTCACACGTATAGGAGTTAAAGTCTGTCCTTGCTATCATAAAACTCACTACCAATACCATCCCATAAAACAGTCTTCGTTAAATCAAACTCTTACAGTTTTCAGTCAGTATGTAGTTCAGTCACTCGCCGCTGGGGGGGGGCGCTACAATACTACCCTCCAAATTTTAAATTGGCCTCCCTGTAAATGCTATCGGTCTTGGTGTGTCTTCACTAAGTTTTCGGCCACACAGCACAATGGGCATATCTACAATAAATAAAACGATGGGGCCATGTTTGTATCACTCAAAATAGCTCTAATTTTCACTCTAATAAGCCACTGCTTCTATTCTACTGATATATTAATGAAACTTCATCATCTACAAACAAGTAGGCTCCATCTAGGAAATTTCTATATCACCATCTATCCAGAATTTCATTTCATTAAAACTTAAAAATTAGCATGTTTAATTTCATTAATGTTTACCATATTTTTAAATATTCGTACCTTCAACCATCGTTCTCAATTGATCTTAAATTTCGTAAATTTGTCGAAGTAATTTTCCTCGTTCTAGCTGTAGCATCCAAAAATCACTCCCCACTAATTTTCCTCGAGTTTCCGTGTAGTAATGTACTCGTAAATGCTTCACGAGTTACTAATTATATGTGTTAAAGAAATCAAGCATTTCTTCTTTCATAACCGTATGTATCTTTTGTATAATTCATGAGTGATACCATCGTATTTAGGTGATTTGGGCTCTCCTAATCCTTTTACAATTTCATGCAACTCATTCTGTGTCATTTGTATCTTTTCTTTTGTATCTTCTACTATATTCCATTGCCTTCGTTCCTCATCATCCTGTTGAAATAATTCAATCACTATATTTTCCCCCATCGTCTGACATGATCTGCAACCCTTTTCCCTTCTAAAACTGACCCATATTTATTTATTTTATTATTTTCCCTTCCGCTATTTTGTATGGCATTTATCAACATGGCTTGTCATTCATCTCTTGTAAGAAATTATCTCAACTTTAAAGTTTTGCTACTTTAATCGTCTTTTTTAAATTCTCCCCTTTTTCTATTGTATTCCATTTTCTCCTCCTGTGATGGCATCCCTAATATTCGCTTCTGCACCTTCTTCTACGTAGCCGTCCTTTTTCTCTCATCTATATACTGTAATGAATAATTATTCATTACATTTTATTATAAATATATAAAAATAAAATGAAGAAAAAGATTCAGTATTTGTGAGGCATTTTAGAAATCTGGGAGGAAAGTTTGGGCTCGTCTTGGTGACAGATAAATGAATATGTGAAGAATCGTAGGAGTAGGGCGCGGAACCTGGGTTATGAAAGAGAAGATCTGCTGGGGTACTTTGACCAGAATGACGTGCAATTAGCGAGCCGCTGAGCGATATGGGTTGAAGGACTGAATCATTTAGGATATGGATAGTATCAAAATAAAGTGAGAATAGAAGACGGTAAAGAGTATTCAAAATTAAGCAATTGATAGCTGATGACAAATTAAAAGGATAACGACGAAGGAGTTCTGTTGTAAAAGAAAAGGAACCGAGGGCTGGCCATAGGTCCTTTTGCCAAAAAGGAAATTTCCAATAGTAGAACTGTGAAACAACATGGGTTTTTGATTGTGAGAGAGGACGCAGTAGAACGAAGGTTGTTCATTGTCCTTAGTAACCCATGTTCTTATAATATAAGACGAGTGACACCGGGTAGAGAAAGAAGGGGTGGGGGGTTTTGACCGCCGGGGCACAAGCCAAGTGAGTAAACAATAAAGGCGAGTGATTTTTGGCAGAGCAGTGAAGTGGGGAGCGACCGCGCAGAATAAGGTTTGGAGCTCGAGGTGGAAGGAGATGCGAGTTAAATTTGACAAACACGTTAAAAATAAAGTGGTATTGTCGGAGCGCCAGGGGATGAGGTCTTATTGTCAAAATTAAATATTGCTTTACGGAAAGAATAGGACTGTCGAGGGATGGAAAAATACCAAAGTTTGGAGATCGCTATTGGTGAAAATTGAAATACGTCACGGTGAAGGAAGCCAATCAGAGGCGAGTCACGTGAAGAGAAAAGTGATAAGCCATTGGTCAAAGAAACTCACGTACGTCATAAGAGGCGGAGGAGTTTTCTCAAATTTTGGACACGAAGTGGGGACATTATTATTTAAGCAAGGAGCAGCAAAACTTCTAATATCAATATATTTACAAGAGAGATCATCATTATTAGATTAGATTACATCATATGACATAGATCAGACAATGTCCGTTCTGAGTGTCTTTGAGACTTAGTGTGCAGATAATTTGCTGAATGTACCTGCACATGGATGATTAGGTTCGAAGGACCAAATGTTTGTAAAAAGTAAAGAATGAGGGAAGTTGGATGAGGTGTGAATTAGCACTGACTGCCAACAAAACAGATTTAATATGAAGGAAAAGGACATGCGATATGAAGGAAATGGAGAAAAGAATAATGAAATACAAAGTTGCGTGATACACTGATGAGATGATCCGTTCCGCTCCTTGAAATTCCACTGGGATGATGTGAAGTTGAATTCGAGTCGAATGGCTCTGAGTTCACGCCCAGTAGAGTTGAATTGAAGAAAGATCTTCTAATGGATAATAGTGCCTTCAGCTGTGACCTGGTGCAAGATGAAGGCAGAAGAATGATGACTAGCGTGCCGTCTGACGAGAGAAGTAGAACGAAGTGGTGTTGTTTCTCCGGGCGAGTTGTAAGAGCGAAATGGACGCGAATGGATGAAATTCCTTCTTTTTAAGCTGTCTCCATTGAGCGCGCGGCTGCATGTTCGATTGGTGCAATCGATTGCGTGAATTTGAATAGACGAATAAGCTCGGTAGAAATTTTCCACAGAGGTCCATCAATTGAGAAATGTCACTCATAATGCACAAAGAGTGAATGTTTCAGAGATAATTCACTTGTCTTAATAACATCACAAAAAATGTCTGCACACTTAGCATTATTTGACTTGTCTTTTTGTGCATCATATCTGACTGATTACTTCATGCGGCTTAATGACACTGGACAAGTTCCCGGTGATCATTCCATTTGATCTTATTTTCTAACAAGTTGTATCAGTTGATAATTTATTATTTTTCGTCAGTTGGCGTGCACGAACTACTGAAATTCGAGTTCCTTGTAATTTCTCCGCAAATTTTTAATCAGCGAGTGACCTTTCAGGTTTTTATTACGTGAATGATGAACATTTTGTCGAGCGGTCTATGACAATGAACAGTATTACAGCCATTAAGCCGAAACGTCCTCGTCAAGTTGTGCTAGCTGATGACGTTAATGACATCTCGCATTCCACGCGGAGGGCTGTTTATTTGCTGTAGCAGTGAGCGGACGAACGACGGCCATTTGGGGTCGTTGGGAATGAATCATGGTAGCGGAAGGCATTTACGCATCAATGAACGAGCGTGAACCACGACGTTTTGTAGTGAAAGGTGAAGCCCATAGTCAATAAGGTAATTGCATGAATTGCAGCGTGCAGTACACTGTTAGCATTATCAAGTACCAGTGAATAATGACAAAGTGCGCGTGTCGACACCAAAGAATCTTGTGGCGCTAATTAATAATGGTGTCAATGATAATGAGCCAATGCAAATGGGTTTTGTGTTTGAAAATGTCTAGATTTACATGATGATCACTAATTCGATCATTCCATAAACGAGCTTTTATTTGTCTGAAGTGATCAAAGGGAGCTGATATATTATGTATTATTGTTTATTATTATGACTGTGCGTTTTGGGGGATACTTTGTAATGAGAGTGTAGCGGGGCAATATTTTGATTGGTAGCGCTTGTTTCTGAGTATTTATGTAGTGTATTTTCATGTAAATAAATAATTAAAATTTTACAAATTGTTGCGTCTCCTTTATGAAGGATTTGTTTATATTTCACGAAAATAAATATGGGCCGAACCCCGACTCTTCCTTTATTTATTGTGTTTTGGGGCAAATCAAGCAGTTCAGCGTAAGCCGGCCCAGTACTATTAATCGTTTTAAAAAAACTCCAAAATTTATGTTACAATACTTAGTTCCTTTGTCCACCAACGTTACCCTTTTCGCAATTGGTGTATCACTATTTATGCTTCTCCAGCAATTGAAGAAGTCCTCAATGAATGTGGTCCGCCTTATCTTCTATAATTTTCTGGTTCTTCACTTGTAATTTAATCTGTTGCAATGCTTCTTGGTCATATTGGAGTGCCTTTCAATTTATTTTCCGCTTCTTCTCTTCCTTGTTCGTTCCATCCAGCAATCCATATTCAAATGCGATACCTAAATAATCACTCTGTACCCCCTCGTCTACCTTCCAGTTCCACATTCTTCTTTTCCTTCATGTTGTTGTCATCGTTAAATCTATTATCGACATTTCCCTTGACCCAATGAATGTATTCTCTCCATAACCATTTAGCAGGTTTAATTTATTATAAAATTTTCTATGTGTTCCCCTGTTGTTTGTCCTTTTATCTCCCCACATGCGAGAGCGTTCGTTTGTGTCCATACATATTATAATATCATGCACTTTTTAACCTACAATATTGTTTGTAATTTCTGTTTGTCTTCTCGAATATTCCTCCTGTATAGGCAATACAAATTAGAGTCCCTTGTAATGACATATAGTACCTGGTGATTTTCTCCTACCAAATAGTTCATACTCATGATGTCTATTTCATTATTTCTTAATACGACGGCTGTCCATGAGTCTTTTACAGTCATGACTCTGCATGTTACAGGGATATGTACTTGCCAACCTCCTTTTTTGTAATGTTCCTGTAAACATGCTATATCAATTTTTCATATGTCATGTATGTTCCGAATTCCCATGATTCTATTATATTCCTTTGTAAATTTTGTTGCAGGAGTTTAATTCTCTTATATCGTTTGTTCCTGTACTAAACTTTGGGCCCGTTGGCATTCTGGGCATACTCTACTCACAGTGTTATGATCACTTATATCCCCTTTCCGGTGGCAATTGACATATTTGTGTTTTTCTTTCTTTTTCAAACAGTTTTCAAAAACCAGCGTTAAGTGACTCATTTAAGATATCTGTGATAATATGAACAATAAGCGGTAGGATTTTATGAATCATCATGGGGGAGATATCATCAACACCAGTTGCTTTCGATTTGATTTTAATAATTGCTTTAGGAACATCATCAACAGTCACATTCGAGAAATAAAATTGTTCCTCTGAAACAGAGTTCTTCCGTATCTCTTCAATGAGAGTTTTTTGTTTCCAACTAACTGATTGTCTGAGTTGTGAGCAAAGTAGAGTTAGGATCTTTAAAAGGAGCACATAAGTTATGAGTTGATTTACTGTTCCCTACCCCAAATTTCTTTAGGTGATTCCATTTGGAGAAAGATCATGTACTTTGAACAGTTAGCATAACTTTTCTTAGCGTTTCTGATCGACCGTGTACATTTATTGCGGAGCTTTTTATATTGAGAAAAATAATATTCAGTGAGTTGAGGATTATTTTAAGAGTTGTATCTGAATGGACAAAAGGCTGTGTCTCTTTGAAACTTTAGAGAACGAATTTCATCGTTAAGCCAAGGGACTGGGGAACGCTTTAATTTTATTGTTTTTAGAGAGTAGATGATATCAAATGCTTTCGTTAAAAATTGATTTAGACGAGATATTTTATCATACAGATTATTACAGGCATAGATTTGATTCCATGGCATCGAGTTTGCCATTTGAGTAAACGTTTGTCTGATCAAAATTGTTTAATTTACGAGAGTATATTATAGGTGATTCACGTTTCTGTACTTTATGTGAGAAGATGGCATACACAATATCGTGGTGTGATAGACCGGGAGCAGTATATTGCCCATGCTTAAGAATCTGTTCTTTTTTTATGTGAATATATAATCAAGTCAAGATGGATCTGTAGAGGCATTGTGTTGACAGGTATTTTGAAGTAGAGAAACGGTCAAGTTGTAAGACGAAAAGTATTTAAAAGAGTTTTGCACAGTGACGATTTGTTTACGTGTATATTGAAGTCCCATATTATAATAATGTTATTATAATTAATAAAACCTGGAGAAATAGCTTGTTCAAGTTCAGTGAAGTTGTCACTGTCTGAGGAATTATAAACGACTCAATGAGAATTTTTTGTTTTTATCAAGATTTCCATAAGTAAAAAGTTGCTAGCGATGGAAAATCTTTCGCTACGTTCACTTTTCTCGTCATCCATTGCCAGTATAAGGAAGTAAAATGGCCCTATCGTTGGGCGCCATGGCTGCAACAATGCCACTTCACTATTGAATATTGTCGTGGAAAGGACTACCTGACTACCGTACAATCTCAGCAGGAATGTGCACAAATAATATCTGAAGAATAATTCAACGATGTCCTTAATTGCTCTAATTGATTTGAACATTTATCCTGCTCTACTTGACGGTATCGAGCAGCTTTCTAGATTACAAGCTGCAAATGCTGATATGCTTAACATCAATGCATTAAAAAGGGGGGAGTTGCAGCAAGAAAACCATTTATATGAGGAACTAAGTAAAGATTCTAATATGTGGAGACTAATTAATGATTTATTGTTGATTAGAGTAAAGACGAACCATACTATCTATAGAGTGTGGATAACAAATGCTTTAGCTGAAAATTTCACAATGATGATGACGCACACAACTATTGCACATTATGGTGCTGACAAGATTTACAATATTATCATAAAAGCATGTTATTATAAATATCGTAAAATTCGACAAATGTATCGTAAAATTCGACAAATGATAGTAAATGTTTACTGTGTCAAAAATCCAAATATCCGAACCGTCATTATCAGGAACGTATGTCAAACATTATTCCTGAAAGTCCGAATGAAATTTTTGCTGTGGATATTTTCGGTCCTTTTCCGAAAGCAAAATATGTTAATCAATATATATTAGTCGTCATGGACGTATTCTCAAAGTATACAAAGTACTATCCTATGAATAAGGCGAACACTTTCAACTGTAAGTTGCAAGAGTTCTTGAATGAAACAGGAAACTCCAAGAAAGTATTATCTGATCATTGATCGCAATTTACTAGCGAAAGATGGAAAACAATTGAACCAAAAGGGAATAGATGTTATATTTGCAAGTATTAGATATCCTCAAGGCAATCTTTCTGAAATAATAATGCGTGGATTGTCAAGACTTTTTCGCACGTATTGCAGTGAAAGGCATAATTGATATTGACTAATTCCTAAAATAAATGAGTGGATAAATATGATTCCACATTGTAGCACAGGAGTGTCCGCTTATGAAATACATTTTGATAGGAAATCCCCTCGATTTTCTTAATATTATGGAATTAGGAGATGATGGTCATATTGTACCTATCTGAATTGTTCACCAGGTGTAGTAGAGCTCAATTTAACTTATTAGTTTCATATTGAAGAGTGTGTGTTATTAAGAGTTCCACAAGTCTCTCATCCAAATTTAAGACTATTTTCAAAAAATTTTCCTTTATACAAAGGATCATATACAATTACACGCGTATATAATAACGTTGCTGAACTAAAAGATGAAGAGAATCATATCATGGGTAAATATATTTTTTATAACTTGCGTTCTCTTTTTTCATAATTTATTATGTGAAGTTTGGTTGTTCCATATTTATGAAATTTGTACTTGTCCTACAAAAAACAAATTTGCGAAATTGCTATATATTTCTTAATTTGTTTTCTGATTATGCGGGGGGTGATGAACTAATATCGATGATGTCGATTGGGTAAGTGGTTTCGATACTCGGAGCCCGTCGTCTCGTTCTGCACATGCGCGGAGGTGGTGGAGGCGGTGTGGTCATGAGGAGACGAGGTGATGCATGAGGTAGAAGGTTAAGAAGAGGGAAGGGGAGTGTAGTAGGAAGTGACATTATCTGGATCGGTGTGGTTCCCAGGTTGATTCACAAACAAAGTGTAAAGTTTTCTTGTGATTTAACGAGTAAAGAAACAAGGAAGAGTGGTTCCGTTATCTTATTACTCGTGGTATGTTCACTATGTTGATATCGTATTAGCATTGGCATTAGTGAAGAGTCATTGTAAGAGCGGAAGAACAAGCATTTTCCTTTGGCGAGGTGATTGTCCTACAACAGAAGAGAACGAGCTAAAAGGGACTGTATTTCATCTACTGCCTGCACAGGCAACCATGAGTTGCAGTTCCAAGCGTCTGCTAGTTCAGTTACTTGAATTCTGAGAGACTGTGAGTAATGAAAAATTCTTGAATATGCCAGACTTTGTAAATGAAGAGATTAATTGTATGGTTTTCATAGGTTTGTGAAACTGACAAAATACTTGAACTACCATTGGTTGTCAACAGATTTTTGAATGAGTAAAAACTGCATTAGGAAATTTTGTGTTTTTTCTGTTACTTGTAATTTTCAATGCTGACGGGTATTATAATCTTGTAAATGTTTTTATGTACATACAATTATGAAAAATGAATTGTGTTAAAGTTTATTTATGAATGTTGTCGGATAACAAACCCTACACGAAACCACTGAGACTAGTTTCGTGGTACAATACAGACAAGGGAAATGACAATATAGTGAACACAGATATAGAGAAAATATCTCAGACAGAAATTCTAGTAAACGTAAAGAGAATAGGGGTACTCCGGGTTATGGTATGCTTCATCAGACAATAAATGTGTTAATAGGCACACCCAGAGAAATGTATAACGAATGTTTACGTTCATCATATTATCCACGGTGCTGGAAAATTAGTGTGGTAAAACCCCTTCTAAGAAGGGAAAGAGCGTCCCGTTAATCAACGAAGTTCGTATAGACCAATCTCCCTCATACCAACCTTGGGAATGTTGTTTGATCCTATTCTGACAAATAGAGTACAGAAACATCTACAAACTCACGGGAATATGAATACCCGCCAGTACTATATACAATACCAGGGAGGAGTACAAGTGATGTCGTAAAAAGTATTGGTACGAACAAAGTATTGTTCTTGTTTTTTTTTGGATATTCACGGAGTATTTGACAACGCAAAGTGACCAATCATAATAAGTACGTTGAAACGATAAGGCTTGACATCATACCTACTAGATATGGTTAAAACATTTTGAAAATAGGCGATGGCACGCACCATAGGAAGAAATTGATTAATAAGAGAGGCAAGGATCGGATGTCCACAGGGGTCGTCAAGTGGACCGATGTATTGGAACATAATCATGGACAACATCTTATGGGACAAGGAGGAGAAAAATATAGAATCAGTTGCCTATACCGACGATTTGGCAGTGTTAGTATATGAATATTCAAGAAAATCATTAGAACAGGAAGCCCAAAGTGTGATAAATAAATGCGTAGAGGTATGTTGCCACCAAAGGTTGACATTATCGAGGTCGAAGGTGCGTGTCATGTTGTTTGGAAATCCAATACAGAACAGAAGGGAAATGATTCTCAGAATGCATGGCCGCCAAGATACAAGTTGTGATGAGTCATAGATAATTAGGAGATGTGCTGGATTATAGTTTACAGTTTGCTCAGCGCAAGGTACAAATTATACTATACAATATGATGAGGATAGGGTTTCACAANTATATATATATATATATATATATATATATATATATATATATATATATATATCGCGAAGAGACTTGACAATCCTGTATGTTGGTGACCTGAGACAGGTAATAGTCTATGGATGCGTAGTATGGGCGGATACTTTGATAAATGTCACATACGAACGATGTTTGCGACAAATGGAGAAACGATGTGTTGCCTGTATCTGGATGCTACAAGACCGTGTCTACAGAAGTGCTTAATGTGTTGGCGAGGATACTACCTATAGATTTCTTCGTTCAAAAGGTAAAATTTCGATAAATATTGAAACAGAGAGGGACGATATAGGTTGAAGATGAGAAACTGTTCAATACATTTAATAGCTAGAAAATAGTTGACAGACTTCTTAATACAAGCATGGCAGACTCGCTGGCGCGGAAGTCCAAAGAACAGGGTAACCTATAGTTATATTAAGAGGCTACAATTTGTACAGATAAATAAGAAGTGGTTCAGTCCGTAAAAGGTGTTGATGAAATTTTTAACTAGACATGGTGATTTTCTCCAATATTTACATTTTGGAATACGATAATGAATGTAAATGCAACCTTGATCAAGAAACACCTGATCACCTTCTGTGGGATTGTCCTATATATGCCCAGGATAGAGCACGTTTCATTAAAGTCTTTAGAACAATTGATATAGTAGACATGAATAATACAGAACGCTACATTGCGACGGAAATGGCGTACAAAGTGCTTGAAGAGCATGTTCATAAAATAGGGGAAATAACAGAAAAATTACGCATGCGATAGAAGATACTCAACGCCTCTCCGCTGATGGGCACGGACAACGCCCAATGAGGATATAATGTGCAGTGTCCCGAGACGAATCTCGAAGATACTTGAAAATGTATATAGTTCCTTGTATTGCAAATACTACACAGAAAATGAGGCAATAAATAAATAAGTACGTAAACTGTCCATATTCTTTCCGTTAGTAGAATCATTCTAAAAATAATTTTACCAAACTTATTCCAACATTGTGGGAATTGTTCTTCTTTTGAACACATATTATATATCTCTACTAGCTCTGCTAATAATAAATATATCATTTTCTGAGTCATCTCATGAGTAATGCCATCAATCTTATTTCATCGCAACCGTCGTACTTCATGCACAACCTCCTCTGCCTCCACTTGTGGGATATTTCCATTAGTGAAGTCATCATACACCCAGTCAAATTCCTCAAGTGAATGATAGATATTATTTAATATCTCTGCTCCAGTTCTACTTGCACTCTTTTGTAAATCGACCTATTAACAGCGATGTCCATATTTCTCTTTATCTTATTTGCACTTAAAACATGAACCCATATTGATTTTTGGAATATCCTCTCTATAAAATCCTGCCAAGTATTTCGTTTTGCGTGTATTACTTCCATTAAAAAACGATCCTTCTCATGCCGGTATGCTATCTCTTCCCCTATGTCATCCCCTTTCTTCTTAACTTTTTGCATTTCCCTCTCGGTTTTCTCTCTCTTTAAACGTGTCAACCGTACAGTCCACCAAACAACACCTTGCCTAGGACTTCTCTGTTTCTTGATACATCGTGCACCTACTTGGAAAAGACCAATCTGCAAGGCATCCACACGCTCCTCCACCGAACCCTTTCTGTATCTCAGTCATCGTAGGTATTATGTCTTTTTCGCTGCCTCCATCTTCTTCCAATCTATCTTCCAAAATCTTTTCTCATTTACACCCATTTTCTCTTGTTGGTGCTTCGGTATGGAATATATTTCAATTTCTCTGTGATCGCTGTGTAATCTCTCTCTTAACCGCCAATAATGTACATTTGCAACCCTCCACTTTGTCAGTGTGAGGTCTATCACTGCTCTCCCCTTTCCCGAACAAAAGTTGCAGCTCCGTAGTTATTTTGCAGTAATAATGTATCGGATATAATATTATCCAAACTACGATCTCTCCTATTGATACTCTTATCCCCCAGCATCATCGTTCTAGCATTGGCATCTACATATATTAAGAGATCCTTGTTATTGTTCTGTATTATCTGTCCTAATTTGTCCAAATCAGTTTTCAAGTATTTAATATATTGACAGTAGTAATTAACTACCAGTAATTCCAATGATCCACTCTTTTATATCATTACTTGACAATGCAGTGTCAAGTATTGTGTTATCATTATCTCAACCTTCACGTCTCCATCACTGTACTCCACGGATCCATTCTATGTTGTTCAGGGTGAAAATAAAAAGTTGAACATCACTAACATAATCTGACATGGTTATTGAAATAAACATCAGTACACAAAATGAAAAAGAATGTATAGAGACAGATAACAAGACATGCGCCGAAAATCAGTGAGTAAATAGACGAGAAGCTAATAAAATTAGAAAAGATGAAAAGTGAATAAGAAATCTTAGGTCTGAAACTTGTGGCATTTGGTACCTGGTAATTGTTCAAATATCCTTCATCCTTGTTGCCCTTATAAACACATTGTCTTCCTATATCATCACAACCCCGTCCACACGTTGTGCAGCCCGTAGTGCGAGATGGTTTCCTTAACCATGGCGTGACGCACTGCTGTGGGGTCTTCTATAATAGTTTCGCGTTGTTCCTTCGAAACGCACACGGTAATTTGAGAACTTCACCATTAAAGGTCTAACTTTACCATCCACTCGTGGGCCGACCCTATGAACTCGCTCACAGTCGGAGACTTTAAGGTCAGGTTTCGCGTTTTTTCAAAACACTAATAACTATATGTTCACACCTTCAGTCTCTGAGACTCCAAACACTCGGATATTGTTTCTTCTTGAATATTTTCAATTCGTCGAATCCATTGTTCATTTTCGATTGTAAAGATTTGATTTCCTCGTCTTTTTCCTGAAGTGTTTTTTCTTTAAGTCATCGATAACACCGACTCAGAACTGAATCGACACTCCAAGACTCTGCTAGCATGGATCGAACTTCAGCGTTTCCTAAAGCACTCAGTAGCGCTTGAACTAGATGTTTGCTTTCGGTGTTGGCACCACGGGCTGGAGTAGGCCTCGTGTTCAAGTTGTTTCTCTTATTTGTCATGGCAAAATATCAAATAATAACAACATTTGATGTGAAAATTAAAAAGTTAATGACAAAAACTGTGCAATGACACTTGAGTAATCAAACAACTCAAAGCAGGATATCATTCGACTTCTCTTTCCCACTAAAATTTCACGGAATGCCGGGAACCGATCAGCTTCTTGTTACTCGGTCGCACCCACCATATCCAATTCCAAGAAATACAAAAGTTTTACTTAACGTTTGACGTACAATTTGATGATCTACATTTTATGTAAAAGGAACTGGTTCAATTAAAAGCTTTCTTCCGTATACATTAAAGATGTTCTAAAAAACGCCGCAAAATGTCGAGCTTTTTTGAAGATGATGACGAAAGCTCTACCCGTAAAAAGAGCAATTTAACATTTAAAAAGCAATTTCACGTACAATAACGGAGACCTACTCGAAAGATTCAAACACATTTCAGATTTCCACGATTTTTTGGAATCGAGAACTGTAATTGTCTTGGCCTAGTGTATGATTTATCTATTTCGTGACTAATTGCATACTATTCTGGACTTTTTGAAACACTGCGTTCGCCATTTATTGTATCTAGGTCATCCTGGGAATCCTGATCAGTATTTTATGCAATCATTAGAGTTCCTGATCAAATATTATCCTTTTTTAGGTCCTAAAATTAGCTACGTAGATATTTCTCCTTTATTTTCCCATTCCCTTGATATCAAATATTTGAATTTAAGCTGTATGCTTCTTGTTCGTGAAACAATATTTCCCCATGTGTGCAGAAAAACCGCGGGTGACTGGTGGCCTTCGAGATCTACGTGTTCTCAAGACTTCACAGAGCGCTTTCACTGACTTCATTCAGGACGACTACCGAACGCTGCCTGATGCCAACGACCGCATATTTAGCACAATCGTCACTGCTTCTTGGGAGTACTCCTGCGTCAATAACGTCGACTTTGACGGTGTATGGTGAGTCTTCTCGTTCCATAATGACGCTTAAGTAATTTCTCATCGTCATAACTACCTATCATAATGATTTTGTGTGTATCTATCCCCACGCGCAAAATTTTGTTTTTGCTTTGTTTCCTATCGATGAAAAGTCCACTCTGAATGGTTCTCTAACCTGTCCCACGTTCTTCTGGTTTCATTTTCCCAAGAAAGGCTCATTAAAGTATAAAGTATTGACATTAATTTCAATCCACTTATAAAGTTGGTGGTTTTTATAAATGAGCCCCGTACAAATTTCAAAAGCGTATTTTTTAAACTTCTCAAACCACCAATGGTATATTTGGACGAAAATAACTTGCCATTTGGACGATACTTTATAAAAAAATTGTAGTGGTCACCCTCTCATTTTGTTTTATGGGTTAATATAAAACATCCATAAACATTTTAGATTTAAAAAATATATTTTAGGGGTTGAGTTTTTAAGAAACACCCTAACGTTTGTACTTTTGGCCAAAATATATTCACTGATGTTATTCAAAATCAATAAATCCCCTAATTTGAAAAATAGGAATAGTAACTCTTTGTTAATGTTAATTTTCTCTAAAAATTTTAAAGATAGGAACCCAGCAGAACCACGATCCTATGGCCTTATAACACACACAATCCTATGACCTTATTTCAACATACGGCAAAGCACTCGACAAAATATGACAAGTTGGATGCAAGATTTGGAAGAGAAGATTTAGTGGACCAGTAATTTGATAATAGATAAACTTTTGGATAAATTGCTACAACTTGAGGTATTAATGTTAGCATATGATGAGGATTTAGTATTAGTGGTGGATGGTAGAGAGGACTGAAGTGAAAAAAAGAAGTCAGGGTATGCACGAACTATGCTGTAGTTTTTGTAAGGTTTCGCATTTAAATATATCAACACAAATCATTGTAATGTTGTTCCGTTCGCCAAGAACAAAGGGATATGAACCAATCGTAATTTAGGAAGAGAAAACAAACAGATAATAGAAGATTTAAATATCTAGGTATTGTACTGAACAAGTGATTTAATTTTCCAAACCATACAGATTACGCAGAAAAGGAAGTAACAGCAGTCTCTCACATTTATGGTATACACAAAATTTAACACTGAGAACAAAAATTAAATAGTATTACAATGGTGCTATAAGAGCTGCTAGCTTAGCCCTTGAACATAAAAATTACGAGCCCGCTTTAATCTCAAGCGAAATTGAATGAAACAAACATTCTGTATGATATGAACATTTAATTTTATTTAGGTCGTCTTCTGCGAGGCACTTGCTGAGCGAGTAACTAATCGAGTTTTCACAAACCGGTTGATAGATATTGAACATTTCACCACGGTTATCCATTGGGTAAGGTGAATCCTCATAGCAAACCGTTCGACGCAGCCAATTTTGCAAAAACCAAGCGCGTACAAAAGATGAAATTGTAGGTGGCAGAGTCATGATTTGGTTACAAAACATCAGATACTGCCACGCAAAATATTATAATGCATGCTTGTGTATCGTTGAGAAGTGGACTGAAAATGGAAGAAACTCGAAAGGAATCGCTCTTTTTTATTAATTGAGAAATAATAAAAAAGTGCGATTCACAAAAGCGCAGTATCAAAAACCTCATATACTGTAATCAATTCCTTACCTCGTGAGCGTGCGGCATCTTAACCAGCGGTCGGGGTTCCAGCGTGCGGCATGGAAGTAAGGAACGTTATGGTTTGGCAGGCAGCGATCCACGCCTCCACCATGATGGTGCTCTACGTGGAGGGGTGCATGGTGATTTTGTTACAATGCCTCCTTGAACATAAAAATTACGAGCGCCATCCGGCGACTTAGGCACCCATGTTTTGTTTAAAAATGGATATGGTGCATATAAATGAAGGGAAGGTGAGAAATTAAGGTCTTAGATGTAGAAGAAAGAATGAAGTTGAGAATGCTGTGAGAAGAAGTGAGTTTTGGACAAAAAGTGTGAATGGGGAGTTTAAGTATGTCTTATGGATATTTCCGATGTGCAACAGGATTGACTCTGCGTGCAAGGTGACGGGAATATTTTTTAAAGGTGTTGTTAGGGGAGGGGTTTTGGAAAATGTGTTTCGTTCCGGAGGTGTTTCCGGACTTGAAGTAAATTTTGGTGATTGGTTAAAGTTTAGAAATAGAACAGAGATAAGAATTGGGAGTGCGCAGCGGCGGTCGTTCAGCCATCCGCAGGAACCGGTTCTCGATGATGTGAAGGCGATGGTGGTTAGGTCTAGCAGTAGTGGTCCATGTTTCGCAGGCGTAATGCGCAAGACTGCGAACGCAGGATTTATATATTAGAATTTTCACTTTGAACCGGATTCTGCAATTAGTGAAGATTGGAGAAAGGCGGGCAAGCGTGCTATTCGTTTTGGAATAAACAGATTTTGCATGGTATTGCCAGCAAAGTTTCCTGTCCATCGTGGTCCCAAGGTACTTGACACTTGTGGATCAGGCCACAGTAGTGATCTTGACCTTGGGATTTTTTGGAAGGACTTGCTGGATAGGTGGAGGAAAGTGAAGATAATTGTCTGGTACTTGGGAGCCCATTAGAAGAACTCCAAGTTTCCAGGTGAGATGTATCAGATTGAAGGTTAGAGATAGCAAGAGATAGACTGAAAGCACGTGCCGCATACGCGATGTCATCTGCGTAAAGGAATTCGGAAACATGCCGAGGGTCGGGAAGATCGTGAAGAAAAAAGAGAGAATAGAGTGGGTGCCCAGACACTTCCACGGGGAACCCCAGCGCAGATGGGTCGGATGGTGGAGAGGGAACGGTTGTAACGAACCTGAAAGGTCCGCCCGAAAAGTAACAGCGCAGATGTGGTGAAAAACGGGAGGAACTAAGGAATTTGTTTTGTGAAGGAGTAGGTCGTGATGGATAGTGTCAAAGGCGAAAGAGAAGTCAAAGAAGGTTGCAGGAATGGCCAATCTCCGAGAGAGGATGGGGGCTAATTCGTGTGCCAGACGCAAGGTTTGCAGTGCTGCAGACTTATTGCGCCGGAATCCGAATTGGGTGGGACAAATAGCGTGAGAGGATTCAAGGAGAGGAGTAACTTTGGTGAGGACGAGGCTCTCGAAGAGTTTGTCAAGAAGAGAAAGAAGGCTGATGGGACGATAGTTGTTAGGGTCCCGAAGATTTTCTCCTGTTTGGGGAGAAGAATGATAGTGGCATGGAAGAGGAAAGTACCCGAGAGAAAGACAAGAATTGAAGATATTAGTGAGAAGAAGGATAGCGTTATGAGGAAGATGGCGAAGACAGACACCACGAATCTTGTCGGAGCCACCTACCTTCTTGGAGTTGACTCGTCTCAGTACGGCCTTCACTTCATCGAAACCCAAGGTTCACTCATCATCTGGGGTGGTAGGAGACAACTGGGGTAGATGAGTGGTGAAGGGAGAGGGATGGGGCGCAATGACAGGAGGAGAGAAACTGGTCTCTAGGATAGCACAAAAAATCTCAACTTCTTTGGTCGTGTCGTAGGTGGGAGTAGGTGTGCCGGGAATGAGCAGGGGAATGATGGCAGTGGAAGGGTTTCGGAGGGTCCTTAGGATCTTCCACACGTAGTCGGATAAGGAAAGGGGGTTATCATTAGAGGCAGTGGTGGGTGTCGCTGCGTCTGGACTGGGGGTGGGCTATTGTATTCGTAGTGGTGTTGTCATCTGCGGGTTTCACTCTAACAACGCTGGCGCGATCAGTATTTTGTTCGTATGTCGTCAGATGACGGGGTGGGAACTAAAGAAGTTGGAGAGATCAGCAAACAGCGTCATCGCAAAAATGTACGAAATGACAAGTGCTTAGGTTTGGTATACAAATGTGTGATGGGAGGCAGGTAACAGATACAGGACGAAGGCGTGGTCCTAAGCCGATTCAAGCGGATGTCCGAAGAGGAGGTCTCGTCCGTTTCCATTTGTAACGAAGGTGGAGCGAGGAACTCGCCGGGATGATGTATGATGGCCGCCTTAAGCTGCCGATGAAAATGTTACACCATTACGTTGGATTAGGGATTCCAGCTGCTCGTGCGCGCATACTCACTGCCGAGTCAATTCGAGTGCTCGGAAGAGAGCGGACTCGAACTAACGCAATCACCAGTGGTGATGTAAGCCGATGTGGAAAAGTGGGAGATCCAACATTGCGTGAGGGCCTCGGTGAAATCTTTTATATTTATTTATTCATACATTCATTTATGTCTTTTGGCGAGGTTCAGATGACAAGACCTGCTGTTCCACTAAACCATTTGACTTGGGAGAGGGAATTGGGAAGGAGAGATGTTAGGTTACTTTTTCTGCCGGGATGGTTGTGAGTGGCCATGCCTGATGCCATCACGTGTGTCTGCCACGACCATCAGGCAATGCAGGAACGAGTCCGCTTGCGGGAGGGGTCCTATCATATCAACATGAAAACGAGCTGAGGGTGATGTGAACGTCTCAAGTGGTGTCTGGACATGACGCGTGATTTTGGTGCGTTGACAAAGTTGGCGCGCAAGTGCCCATGAACTGCAAGCACGCATGCCCGCGCAAGCAAGCGAACTGCAAGCGAACTTTTTAAAAGAGATATAATTATTGTAATGCGAGATCTTAATGCCCAAATTGGCGCTGAAATTGAGGGTCTGGAACATTTGGGGAAATATGGGTTAGGCTAAGAAAATGAAAATGGTGAACTTTTCAAGAATTTGTGTTCAGAACATGATCTTGTGGTCGGAGACTCAATCTATCCACACAAAAAATGTCATAAAGTTTCTTGGATCTCACCAGACCTCAACACAGAGAATGAAATAGACCATATTGCAATAAGTAGGTGATGTGAGAAATAAGAGGGGCGCTGATGTGGGAAGTGACCACCATCTGATGTTAGCGGAGTTTCGACTGAGAATAGTAGCGGCAGCATTTTTCACGTATGAAAAGAAGACACGGAAACTGGATATAAACAAGCTTAAACAGACACAAATTCAAGATGAATTTCAATTAGAGCTGAAAAATAGATTTCAAATGTTACAGGTGGAAGAGGATAGTATTGATGAATATTGGGAGAAAATTAAGGATATTTTGACAGACCAGTGAAAGCATAATTGGGCTTCAACATTATAAAAGGAAAGAATGGATGTCAGAGGAAGTACGGAAAGAAATAGACAAAAGGAAACAACTGAACCAATGCAAGACCAGGATCCAAAAAACCAAATTCAACCTGGAATATAGAAACTCAATCCGGTTGGTTAAGAAATTGGTAAGGAGAGATCGGAGAGCGTGAATTGATGAACAGGCCACAAGGGCAGAGGACGCACTCCCTCGTGGAGATATTAAAGAACTTTATACAGATACTAAAATATTATCAAAGAAAAAGACTAGTACTAGAAAACCGATCAAAGATAAGGAAGGGAAACTACTAACATCCCAAAGCGACCAGATCAGCAGATGGGAAGAACACTTTCGAGAAGTGTTGAACAGGAAAACTCAAAACGCTAAGAACATAGAAATACTTAACAAAATTGGATACAGTTGTGAGCAACAATTAGTAATATCATAGGAGAAAACGAAATACATTAATTTTGGAATGATATCTACCAAAAGAAGAGATTCAATAATTAGAATAGGGAGCAGAAGATTAACTATAGAAAGGCAAGTTAAATATCTTGGAGTGAAGTAGATAACAATTGAAATTTTGGAAAACACTCCGAATAAGTAAAAAATAAAATAAAGAATGTGTTATGAACTGCAACAGAGTAGACAAAAATGCATTACGAGGGAAAGAGTTATATAGAGCGGCGTTACAACCTATTTATAGTGCGTGGTGTAGGAGATCAAAATTAGTACATAAGGAAAGAAACTAGCAAGTTTACTAATGTTCTGCTTATTTCGGGGGAGTAATTGTCATAAAACAGTTTCAGCAAGAGCTCTGCAATAAATTACGGGTCATCTACCCTTAGATTTAGTTATTGATCAATAATTTTTATGGTGCGAGATAAGGAGGGAGGGATATACCTAATACTTGATGGACAGATCTTACGGCAAGAAGAGAAAATACAGAAAAAACATGACGAAAGTAGTAATCAAATGTTGGTAAACACGATGGATGCCACGAGAGAAGGAATATATCGAAACAAATCCATTACTAACGTTGATTTCGTTAAAAAAATTACTGGTTTAAGCCAAACTTACTAAAATCACAAATACTGACAGGACACGAAAATAATAACTACGTGTATTAATTGTCATAGCAGAGAACCGTAATTACATCTGTGGAAACGAGCTGGAGGTTGTTAATTCCATTGTCTATGAACGCAGGATAACAGGGAGAAAGGGGAAGATAATTTAACGGTACGATAACAAGGGGATTGATTAATTTGAATAACTGGCCATTTCCAATTGAAAGCGAAAGTAAATTCGGAATTTATGTCACGTAATCATGTAATCGAAATGGTTACTATACAAAATGAAAAGTAATAAGAAAATAAAAGAAAGAGAAGGTTAAAGAAATACAGGTGGAAAGATTAGAAAGAGGCAGAGGATGGTTAAGGATAACATAAACAAGACAAAAAAGGAGGATGGAATTGTATATGTTTAAAGAGAAAACCCCGGTGCATACGTCACCCTGGCAATGACATTCTTGTTAAGGTGCAGAGGCATGTTGAACAAATGTAGTTTACAAACACTAATACACATTGCTGCCCAACGAGTGTGGCGAGAGTTTGATGCTCGGATGACGTAGGGCGTGGAGAGCGTCGAACACTTAACGGCGAAGCGGTGCGGGGACATAGAACCGTGATATCTGTGTCGCCGTAGATCGAGTCAGAGCCAGTCTCGCTGCAGCATCAGGTTTGTTTCACCGGCCATCAAACTTCAGGTTTGATTGCGAATTTCAAATAGCCTTGGAAAAATAAGGTTTTGCCATGAAAAAAAAACAGAATGCTGGAATCATCTTTAATGGATGGTAAAAACCTTCCAGAACAACACATTAAAATTCTCGCAATTTCCTGCGCGAGCTTCCCTTTCTTTAGGAGCGCGGGGGAGGGAGATTTTGGGATCGGGGAGGTGCAGGGTTATACTTGTACGTCTCTAGCGTCGAAACTATGAGGCCAATTGTAGTAAATAAGGTTTAAAATGAAAGAGGACATTCTAAAGATTGCAATAAATAGTTTTACATAACAATGCAGTTTGAGACACGCAAAATTCGATAGAAATTGGAGAACAAGCACACGTCGTTTAATATTGACGGTCTAAATAAATACCCGTGGAGTTATATTAAAAATATATTTTTCTAAAGTGGTAAAATTACTTTATATTAAAAAGATATTGTTGAAACATACATTTAACGTTGTGCCAAACGTCGACTCTTTGGCGAAAGTTTCGACCGCGGTGGACGCTTACGATTACCGTGGTTCATGGCGCCGAGACGTAGGCAGGCGACTTAATACGCGCCAATATGAAAATAAAGAAAATAATAGGAATCAATTTGTATTATCATGTGATTATAACAATGTAATAACATATTTTAAAAGAAGGGAATATATAGAGGAAATTAATCAACATACCTTACATTTAAATGTGTGGCACATCTAAGCTACCTAATTTTAATAAGAAAGATTTGTCGTGTGTTGCATTTTCTAAATTAGAAACTGACATATTGAATTAAAAAATATTATTATCTTTTATACCTGGATATTCTTCCAATAAGCTGTTAGCGCGTCCTACGCCAATGAGCACAGTTATCTGAGCAGGATAATCCCAACTGTCTGCAGTTACATCGCACGGTGCACTGTGACTTGCAGCTGAATATTTGTTTTAGCAGGCTCTCATGTGCTGGTAAAAAAATGGTCTTAAACTATTACCCTTCAATTCCCACCGCTATGCGGTAGGATACAAAGCATTACCGAGCCATTCTTGCGCCTAATGGGGTAAAATGATATAAGATAAATTGGGCGAACCCCTTGGGCACCTTCGGGACCTGTTCAGGGATAGTTTTTGGATATAAGATTAATAACAATGAATTTTGCTTTCTGGGCAACACTACTTCTTTTTTATTTCAATTAAGCGTGGGATTTACACATGTCTAGTAATTTGTACTTACTTACAGATAGGTTCTCAGAGAGTGTTTTGAGAGGACTGCCTTAGTGGGCGGAAGAAATGCTAACTCCAAGGAGACACCGACATTCTTTCGGGTGATCGAATACTTGAAGTGGGGGTTATATAGTTCATTAATATCCCCGAATTCTTTACTGTTCGGATATAATGCCAACATAATCCCCTTCCAATAATATCAACATTTGCCTATAGGCCATTTAAAACACTCATAAGATAACCTCAAGTTTTAAATAAATAATGAAAATTCACGACTTTTTATGGATGAATAATATTATTCATCCGTAAAAGATCGTAAGTCTTTCATTATTTATTTAATTAGATTATATAACGGACATTAATTGTAGTGGACCTCAAGTTTCCATCGGATTGGAGGATCTTGTACGTTTTCTTTTTTCACATTTAGCCGATATTTTGTCCCCACTTCCAATTGCATGCGCAAATAAAACACATTTCTTTGTTTGCTCACCAATTTCGACTTGTATTTGGGAAATATTGAACAATTTGGCGTTCACTTTACTTGTGTATGCACGTAATACTTCTTTATTATGCTTAGGACAAGCTCAAGCAACAAGCATCACTAATAAATTCACATCAGCACTGACGAGAACCACTGACGAGTGGAATGAATATTCTAATATGGTGCTTACGATAAGAGCATCTGCGTCTCCCTGAGCCTGTACAGTTTTGATGTCAACCCTTTTGCAGGAATTATGGCAATTAAATGAGATTTATTTTTCCCGTTCCTGAGAAAGTCTGCCTTAGAAAGTCACAGGTGTATCCTCTCTGAATACAATCTAGGCACAACATTTTGTAACGTTGCTACGTCTTCGTTCTTCGTCTTTTGTTTGTGGGATGCGGCTATAACCATCGAAGATGGATAGTGCTGAGAGATGTGTTCCATATAAATGTATCTATATGAGCACGCAAAAAACCAAGCATGTCAATATCTAATTAATACGAGATTATTACAGCAATCCACACATAACATGTAAGAAAATAGAAATTACATTTTGATGGCCTTCGACATATTATTGTAAAGAAAATTGATATCATACATAGTTGTCAGGGGTAATAAATTAAAAACAAATCTATCCTCTGAATGCTTGTGTTGTGTCTTATGAGTCAAGCAAAATACGTTTTATATATACTCAACCTTGGCACGGATTTGTACATATTTTATGTCGCCCCATGCTGGCCCGGGTTTTTCTCCGGTTTTCCGTCGGGTGGAGGCAGATTTTGTGTACAGGTTCTCTAGGTTCTTGTCTATTGAAATAATTAATCTCGAATTTAGTGTTATTTTAATACTCACGATTTACAAATACTATTTTCAGAATATAGTTCGATAATAATACATACTTGTGAAATGAATTTTTTGTATTAAATACAAATTTGTTGATATTCTATTGATATTATAACATGTAGCTAACGTTTTATCTTATCTAGGATTTGCTGAAATTTTCGATCCACCTCTGCCTTAGGTCTCTTGATCAGAATTGATGGGATGGTCCCTAACTTGCTTCCGGATAGTAAATTAGTTTATTTCCTTCACGTCATATGCAGTTTGTACTACTTTTTTGGCAATAAATGTATTTATTATCCACTTTACGCATAGCTCATGAAACTTTGTGTTCGACTTATGCGTCGAGGTTTATGGAAACAAAATAAATCAGTACTATACACAAAATAAAAACAAACAAAAAAACAAGACAAACTTGAGTAAGGAATTTCATCCCAGCGAGTCCATATGGACACGGCAATTTCTCAGAAGCGCAAATGATAGAGAATATTTAAACTATTTGTAACGACACTCAAATGATATTAAAATATTTAAAAAATATATTGAAAAAATTAATTCGGGCACTTAAGTAAAAAACTAGGATTGTTTGGAATATTTTATAACTTAGTAAGTCATGCACGCTATTCATTATGATACGATTAAAAAATCCTCTTCAGAAAAAAATATTTTGTTTAATACAACACATACGTGAATACTTTTTAGTATAAAACATTAAATCTAAAAATGGGATACATTTTCATAATGTTTTAAAAGTAGTGTATATACCTCAAAATTGACAGAGCTAACAAGCAAGACGCAAAAACATAGGTGTACTACGTTCGTGCATTGCAAATGAACAGAAAAACTGCCAAATGTAGAGAATTTACAAAACAGGTTATCATTCCTCATCAGCGAGGCACTAATTAAACCCGCCAAAACTTCCGCACTAACAATACTGGTTCGTACCATCCGTAAGGGGTAATTTACATATAAGTCCATATTTAGTTTCTCCATATTCTCTCATTGACTGTCAACGCGCAGTCAGCAACCTCCCCAATAATTTGGGAAGACGGGTACGGAGGCCAAAAGACAATCTTCACGGTCATACAAATGTTCGCGAGTGGGAAACAAATTCTTCATGATAAAATATGTCCATGGCATACACTATATCCATGGCATACATAAATGCTACAGTGTTATACTTATGTAGGAACACAATTCCTACATATAAAGAAAAGTACTTACCTTCCTACATATACGTATGTTGAAACTCCTCCATGTAACAGAAAATACGAAAGTTACGTGATCAGCCATGCTGTTTACTGGTTCCCAAGGCGATACCACTCTTTACACAAGAGAGTCTCAACCTACGACGCCAAAGAACCCCAACATAATAAACATTAGAAGATTCCATGCAACAAAGATCGCCTCAATTGCGATTCCATGACGGCAGGGAGACGCCTCAAATCACCTTCCGAGACGCTTCGAAACCCTCGAGAAATTTCTGTAATACCCGAGAATATTCGAGAACTCAGCCTAGCTTGTTAGGAAATTTCTAGAGAATCTTAAGAAACGAACCGCGACATAGTGTTGGGTCGCCCTGACCGTCGTTTGTCTTTGTTTAGTTTATATACCTGCTGACGACGATAATCTCATTCTGCTAGCAGCTCTCGAGGTAGTAACATCGCAGATCTGATAAGCTCCTCACGAGAAACCGTGCCCAGCTGAAGAAAATTCTATCTTCAAATCAAGTGATTGAAATATTTCCACGAGCTCGAGAATTCTACAAAGTCAAATTCTGTGACAGAAGGAATTCGTACGCCAAACGCTGAAGAATGCCTATCTTCTAACTCAGTGATTGAAATTACTTCAAGTGCCGACACGAAGCGTCCTCTCGCGGCCAGCCCTGAGACCCGCTCAGAGACGAAGACGACTTCGACTGGTGGCGCCATCACGTTACTGATCGTCATACTTCGTCGATCGACACCACCAACGGTGCCATCTGACAACGAAGGATACTCCTTGTAATTGACCACGGACTAGCTTCAAGCGTGAGTTACGAGAACGAGATCCACATTGAACTTTCAACGCTTTGCCGTTTGCCGTCTCGTGCTATCCTTTGTTTATGTCACAACGACTATATTTACACAATAAACCTTGTTATTTGAACCTTCTTGAATATTTATTTTGGAGAGGAAGAAACTTTATTGTGATGCAATAAAAAAATCTTCCCCGACACTTACTTCGCACATTCGTCAGCCGCGTTTCATTTTTGTTTTTAGTCGCATCATATTTCGATTTTCCTTCTCATAAAATTTTATTTTTTAGATTTAGTCAAGTAAAACAAGATGATTGCTATTAATTTTCTTTATTTTCATAATGCTGCGTGTTAAGTCGCCTACGTACATCTGGGCGCCATGAACCATGATAATCGCATGCGTGCACCGCAGTCAAAACTTTCGCCAAAAAATTGACGTATGGTACATATTTACACACACACATGTTAAAAGGGTGTTTCAATAATATCTGTTTAACATAACCCCACGGGTATTCATTTAGACTGTCAATATTAAACGACGTGCGCGTGTTCTCGAATTTCGCGTGTCTCAGTCTGCATTTCATGTCATTGCTATGTAAAACAATTCATTGCAATCTTTACAATATCTTCTTTCATTTGAGACCTCATTTACTAGAATTAACCTCATAGCTTTGAAGCTAGAGTCTTACAAGTATAACTCTATAACCCCGAGCTCCTCCTCTAAAAAAGAGGGAAGCCCGCGGAGAAAAGTGCGATAATTTTAGTATTTTGTTCTAGAATGTGTTTACTCTCGATTAAAAACGATTCCAGATTTAGGGTTTTTTTCAGGGTAAGGCCTTTTTTTTGCTTATTTTTCCTGGTCTAGAAAAATAGTGAAAGGATTTTGATTCTTCAACGACTAGTTTTCATCGTTCAACTTATTTCAGAGAACCGGACAGTGTAGAAAACCCCGACAGGTCGCTTCCCTGACGCATAAATCGAAACCCTAATGCATTACATTGCCTCCCACCACAGCTGACAGATCCTAGCGTTCTTATTGGTTGCCCATGTCTCCGACTCCAAGACCCGAATCTAACGCACGATCATTCAAATTGCCATATACAACCAGAGGCAGTGCGATGACATTAAATGCCCTATTTGAAAAGAGAAAGCAATTAAAATACAACGCAACGTTGGAATAAAGTAAAATACTATTTGATCTCTGGCGAATAAAGTATACTACAGATTATTTCACTGAATATGCCATCTTTCGACGAGTACTTGCTGTAAAAATATGAATTAATATGCATTTAGTTTTTTTATAATATCAAGCTTTTTTCGAGCGGATATTGTTAAGATAAGGAAATATAATATATGATACGTATGAAGAGTTATTCTTAATACGTGTAAAGAATACATAAAACAATAGCTTACAAAGAGTAAAAAGTAATTCTCAATCAAACTAGTGGTGCAAAACCATTACACATACTTTCTCATATACGTTTCTCAGTCTGCACTAGAGAGCGACATTAAAGCATTCTATTTGGAGAGGGTTGATTTTAACATATTACTCTATATTTTAATCGTCCTCATTTTACTCAATTTAAAAAGTTTATTAAAGAAATACTTTTACTAGCATTTATATAAATTAATCTGTAATATACACGTCTGTTCTTTCGTTTTTGGGAGAGATAAGATAAGTAATATTCATATTCTATTTCAAAAGATATATCTATTAATAAACATAAAGATAATTAGGATATTATTTACGCTAGAACAAAGCCAGGAGATCATTATTATTCTTATATAATTTAATTAAAAACTAAAGAGTTAATTTTTTTGCAATTTGAAATTATATTAATAATTAATAATCGTATCTATTAGCTATTACGGTTAAATTGGTGATCTTGTTTGTTTTATTTACTTCCTGTTATTNTAATGGATATTGATATTGTGACTTGGAATATAAAACTCGATATTTTTTAAATCATGGCTTTCTATAAAGTCATCAAAAAGTTCACATTATTTTATTTTTTCTGTCATCTCACCTTCTATTATATATATATATATATATATATATATATATATATATATATATATATATATATATATATATATATATATATATGTGTGTGTGTGTGTGTGTGTATGTATGTATATCGATTAGGCCAGCTAGGACCACGAAAGACGAGTACCAGTAAGGCTCAGTTATTGATTTGAGTTTACTCGCAAGACTCGTCGTGATTTTACCGAGATCGGAGGAACAGCGTCTAGATATGATCCAGACCACTGTATCCAAGCACTACAACTGCGGTTGTTAGTCGCAGAGGTCGGACTCTTCATACATCCCAGCTATTTAAACTGGGACATGAATATGAAAAGCTACAAATTATCTTGCCCCGTCCGGGATGACTTGCTGACGAGCGATCACGCTGACACCGTGGCCACGACGGGGACGAGTGTAAGAATATTAGTCTACTCTACCTCTGCTTCATCCATGTTAAAAAATATTCAAGGTTCTTAAAATAGTAAACAAATGCGTAAATATAGCAGTTAGAAATTATTTTACTGCGTCTATACCAAACTTTCAAGCGAAATATCGTTAATGAGGATGTATTGCATTCTAATTGTACTGTGCGTACAGAAAATTTAAGCAAAATCGTTGGATCTGTTTTGATAAGCATTCAAAAGAGTACTTTGACCTTGATGTGAAGTACCCTTTGTTTTAAAGCAAAAGCAAAATCAGAGCACGTGCGTCGACAACAAGTAAAATCTATCGTAAATACGAAATATGAATTAAATTGGTTCAGCAATTTATTCAGAATCGCGGCGAACAGACGGACAGACGGAAGGACGTTATGCAAAAAACTACTTTTTCGGAATCAGGGGTTTCCAAAACTGATATTTTAGCAAAAAACTCGTTTTCGAATTTTTTCACGATTAGAATACTTTCTATATACTACGTGTATGTGAAAGTAAAAACATGTAAGAAAGTATGAAACTGAATTGTATGAGAAATTAAACGTATGGCATTTGTATATGGAAGGCATCGTCACTTGTTTTACATTTTTTGTAACATTTATCGTATTTCTTCGATATTTTCCTTTTCTAATTGTACGAAATATTAAAAGAACGTGTGACATGTATATTTATAAATAATTTCGGATTTCTGCTATTATTTTTATTTTAAATTAACAATTTTTTAGACTTAATGTAACTAAATGAACTCTGATACAACACTTATGGTCCTCTGGTATTTTCGTTTCTTATCGTTTGAAGATTTTTCAAGTAACCTATAAGATGTATGAAGCAGAAGGTGAATGAAGCAATACTATGAAGGTGTAAGTGAACTTGTATGTTTGGGGAAGTGTATCGTGGAAATTACGGTACAAATAGTTGAAATTCGGTATAAAAGTAACTTGAAAATTGAATGTACAGTTGTAGAATTTTTGCATACCGAAGTGGTTATAGATAAATCAATAGTGAGAGAATATTTGAATTTACACAATTTTATAGTGTTTTCGGAGAAAACGGTAGATTTTACCACTTTATTCTAAATAACAAAACTTGAGTAGAATAAAAAGAGAAAAAATGTGCATGATCAACATTTCTACAAAATCAATAATTAATGAAATATTGACGATTTACTGAAAAAGAGCGGCAATCGCACCATATTTTCAACCCCCACCCCCTCAGTCCTAAACCTGTTCTCAGTGACGCCGGTCACATGCACTTTTTCTACCCTCTGGGACCCTCTAAACACAAATGTGAAGAGAAAATGCAGTGCGGAATTTTTACGCACTCTTGTCGTCTCATCTTCTACACCATATCGTGTTTTATGAATTGCGTACGTAATAAGTCCTAGTTAATCAGAACTATACAATATGTACTAATATGTTTATAAATAATATTATAACTGGTTTATTGCAATACAATCAAATCTTTTTCCCTACTTGTCATTCTTAAATTTAGAGCATACACTTTAGTACGAACATTTATCATTACTTTTGGTTGATATTGAGCAAAACACATAAATGCAAGTGATTTGTTTTTGTAAGTCAGCGGGAATTATGGCGCGATTTTTAACTTATGTATTCATATACCCTTGTATGTATGTATGTATTGAACATTACATCATTATATGACACTCACTAACATTATACACTAAAATTTTTATTTTCTTCTATGATACGACACTTATTATACGAGAGCAATAAAGAAGCACTTAAAACCCTGTGTTTTAACAAGGGTAACAATATTTTTACAACTTTTAAGCCCAGTATATTGGGGACGTTAAGAGCTTACACGTCACTGTTAATGCGCGCTCAAAGTTTCCGCATGCTTACACGTCACTGTGAATGGCGCGCGAGAGTGCGCAGCAAGCAGCTATGAGAACAAAAACTCATTTTTCATCAACAGAAAGCAGTAAATTCTTGAAAATTCATTATCTAATATCAAATTCTCTCCTACTTTCTTTCCTTTGCCTAACGGTCGACGTAA
>NNCF01127523.1:737165-759783 GCA_002313205.1 Laupala kohalensis | reverse complement strand
TTTTCTCTTTCTCAAATTCTTTTTGTATTATTGTCTTGTGATGTGAACACGTTTTAAATGTTGAATAATGTGTTGAAGTGTTTTCCCCCGGTTGCTCCACACGTGGTCATCAGTAGCTCCTTCAACTCCCCTGTTCGGACCCCCTCCCTAATTCTGAAAGGGTGTTCTACGTACTCCCCTGCTACACGGGGTGTGGCGGGAGTGTATTGTGTTGGCACAAAAATGGCGCCCAACTATTGGGGCCCAAATGGAAAGGGACTACCAAATAAACCCACGTGGACGTCAGAACAGACGACGCCTGAATGAAGCATCTGGATAGAACGGAGGGTAAGGAGGCCGCTTGAAGGACAAATGGTAATACAATGTGAGCCTCCTAAAGATAAAACAATGTTTCAAATTTAGTACCTCTTCATGTTTTTTCTATTATTGCAGAAGTGAGTGACTATTAGATAATAATTGCTCTGATAATAATGTGATACGTAAATGCAGGAAGGGTCAGTGATTGATTATTGGTTTAAGCATTTGTTGTAATTCAGAATGGCAGAAAGGAAGGATTCTTTCCAAAAGTACCGTGAGGCCTTGCTGACACCGGAATCATCTGACGACGAGCGCGAGGCAGAACAGGTATATGTCAGGAAGATGTTGCCGCAGGTTGAGTTAGAAGCGGTAAAAAGTACAGAGGTCGAGGCACCAGAAGTAGAACGTCAAGCGCTAAGTAAGGAACTGGAAGAAATTGAGGCCTTTTCCCATAGGATGATATGCCCGTTTTCTAAGGCGTGGTCAGTTAACCTTGACTTGAAGGTTTCTGCCTGGCGTACGACTTTTTGGTGTTCTTTTAATCGCACGGGTAAGTGCCTTCCTGTTTCGCCGATGTATTCTTGGCCGCATTCACACAGAATACTATATATGCATTCCTTGAGTGTTTGGTTTTCATCCGTTGGCGCCGTCTTAGTGAGAATGCTCCTTAGTGTGGTTCTGGAGTTGAACATAGTCTTCAATTGGAATGTGTTTCCAATTCTCTTGAGTGTTTCCGCTAGATCTGGGACGTACGGTACGACAATCGTGCATATGTTCTCTTTCTTTTCTTTAACGCTTGGTGTTTTGCGTTTGATGGTCTTGTGTACCACTGTAGAAGGGTAGAGGGTTTCTTAAATCAACTAACTGATAGATTAAGAGTTTATCATCGTCCGATTTCTTTATCATAGGTAGGAAAATATTAAGTCCGAAGCATCAATAACTTTTATTGAGATTCAAGGACTTCAAGGAATAATTACAAGACAATTGATACACTTTCACTATATCTGAAAAATCCCTCAATATTGCTCAAGAAGGTTTCGCATGCTTCCACGAGCGAAGGTTTCCTTACGACAAGCATTTAACTTCCCCTTTCCCCAGAAACAGTAAGGAGGTTTTTCATTCTTTATTAGTGTACTCTTCTTCCTCGTATAATCATGGGTCTCTCGGGGACATATACAAATACTTCCAAAGAACATGGTTCATATCCCTCGCGACGAATATGTATTGATGTTGTTCTTTTCTTTATCCTACGTAGTGAATATCCCCTCTTACGACGCTATTACTAGTGTCAATGGATATTCCTGTATAAGTCTAGTACATATTTTTATATGCGTATGGGCGCTATAAGAGGACTTTTTCAAAAAAGTTTTAATTTCAAGAGATAGATTTACTAAATGCCAAAAAATTCATTACCAATTGTTTCAAATTCTTCACATTCAATACGATCAAACACGTTTTCAGAATTAAAATATATGAATCCATTATCAAGATATTGCAGCAATGAATTTAGCCTAATAAGTTGTGCCATCTATGGATTTTGATTTACACTGGACTAACGTGACATATAACCTTAATCAACCTCAGGGTCTGCTGCCTACAGTATTATATTGGAGCCTCTAGTCTAGAGACAAATGGTGATTATTGTACCGTAACTCTCTTGTCTTATTAAAAATAACTTTTACTAAATTACCATATAGAAGATTAAATTAGTAGATCAGTTAAGTACTGGTGATAATGATGGATTTTTTTTCGATTTTGATCGCAATTCGAACTTCGATCCGATTCAGAGGAGACGATAGTACTGCATAAAACTTAGTGAAACAAACACGAATCTTAGAATCGGGGATGTGGGTAAGATTTTGTTAAACGTGTAAATGAAATATCTAAATCTCGAACACGTAAATAAATGAACTCTTTCAAAGTTTCGTATTTTATTTTTATTCAAAACGTTTACAGTAAAATAAACTCAGCGAAAACTTAATCAATGATGCACGCATTAGTTCAACAATCTATGTATAACATTTCACGGTTGTTTTATTTTTATGTATATTTTTAATGAATTGTGGGGTTCCGGGCCCCATTCTCCCTTTGGCTACGTCCTTACTGGAGTATTTCACAGTATGGGATGAACCTTTTACGAAATATTTTTGACTTCGATGTATTTTGTTCATTCTTCTTTTCTATACCTAATAATGAACAGCACATGGCACAAGGCTGCGTTCACACTGCCCGTGATGCGATGCGAAGCGATGAAGGTTTTCGTTTCAAAGCAAAGCAATGAAGTATTCACACTGCTAGCGATGCGTTGCCTGCAGTTTCATACAAGTAATTAGATGACTTCTCAAATCCGTAACAGAAAGTCGTTCATTTTGAGCCCCATCACTTAATATTTTGTAGGAAAAAGTAGATTGAAAAAGCGCAGGGTTCATAGAATTATTGAAGAAAGGATCTTGAGAGAGATCGTAATTTGTATAGCTACCTGCAAGAGAATGAAGAGAAGTTTTGGAATGATTGCAGAAAAAGTACAATGACTTTTCACTTTCGTATCATTCTCCATCCGAATACAAGGATAGATCAACAATTTCGGAATGGCAATGGCGATTCTTGCCCGAGGCGACACACAGAGCGGCGGTAGGGGCTTGTAAAATGTGAAACTAAAACGATTTAAAGGCAGTTTCATCTTTCTTAAATGCTCAAAACAAAGAACGCATTTAATTTGTTTAGGTTTTATTTTTACCTACTTGAATTTATCTCATAAATTGAAGTATTTTAACATGTTTATTTTAAAACTTTTTGTCGATAATTTAGGTTAACCTATGTAGATAAACATGTGCTGTTGCGGACTGTTTTTTCAACTCTTTGTTGTTACCTACCCCTATCCGTTTAAGCAGCGAATGAAAAATATCTCCGAAGATGAATTTTTTCCGATTTCACTCACTGATATCGTCATTCCTTATTGTTGGTTTTTCCTAACGTAACAAAATATGTACTAAAACCTTTCGTGAAAACATACCTATGAATTTAAAAAAATCATGTAAACCGGATGAGTGGTTCAAACATTTTAAGAATATTTACATACGCGCGCTGAATTTTTATGGGCAGCGAAATTGAACAAGACGGCGTGAAGCTGACTGCGATCTTTGAAGGAGGATATAGAGGGATCGGCAAGGTCGCTGGGAGTGGTGAAGCGATAGCAGCATGAAGCGTACGTACGTATGTACCACTGCGTTTTCTTCTCAAATTTTCGTTTGCCGACCACAATTCTTTAGGAAAAGGTATGGGTCTGTCACAACTTGCATACTCAGCTCTAAGACACTGTAGCGATTTGGTTGCTTATCTTACTAGTTCCACTTCATGTTATTAAATTATTTTGTTGGCACTACTCTTGTTCAACTCCCATCTCAAACACCTTCATCACACTTCTAGTCCTTCGAACAACAATCCGGATTTTTAGTGCAATTTTTCCATTAAATTCTGTATAGACGCTATAAGCCCACTTTTATAGAAAAATAATTTCTCATTGTTGTAGATATTCTATTTCCTTTGTTGAATTGAATTGGAGTTGCAGATATAAATGTATATAATTCTGTGTTTAGAACAAAATAATGTGCGATTACAGAATGAAAAGCGGATCATTCATGCCACTGCTGCATTTAATTTTGATTCTTTTGTAGGGCAACATGATGGTCGTTTATGTAACTAAATTCAGTCCATTTAACCTTAAATTAAATTATAACTCACCAATTCTCCGGTATTTGTTTGATCCCTTTTTACCGGTATGATTTCATCAATAACAAGGTTTCCTACTACCAAGTGGGATTGTTGCTTTTGTCGCTTCCTTCACCATGTACATCACACTATTAGTTGTATTAGTTTTTCTAAAATAATAGTTTAATACCTGTTTCATAGTTAATTGTATTTTTAGTAAGTTTTACTTTATTTTTACCAAAGGAACGAACACTCCGCAATCAGTGAAGCCCAGTTTGCCACTACTATCTTTCTGCGAACATAATCGCTTTGCTAGATCTCCCTTTCCACACTGTCGAAAGATATTCCTATGAACCAGTCTTCGCCTATGACTCAGGTACGGCGCCGTAAAGTCGACAGCTTCCCAGGGTTATTTTTAATTCTAGTAGGGACTATCACGTTCAGGTGTTTTGGTGACATATCGGTCTCTGGGAGAATCATCAAATCTGGTATGGCCTACTGATTGCAACTCATTTTTCAGTTCAAACGGCAGTTAAATAGTGTCATCTTTAAATAGTTTTAAATTGGCTCAGAAACATTATTCTGGATGAGCAGATTAGGTACTCTTTAATTACATTTCTTCACATATTTTTTATTACGAATTTCGATCGGATGTTTCGTGTAACTACACAATTATTTACGCTAACGCCAGAAATACTACTAGTAATTGAATTAAGTACTTATATTTAAACCCGAATGAATCACAAATCGGCTAGCAAAAGAGCAGTATGGAAACATAAACATAATATGAAAAACCTCTTCTAATTGAAATGCTGGGAGGGGTAACGAAGGTCTTGAAGTATAAGATGAACAAAATTTGAGGCAGTGAATATGTAGGCAAGTGAGGTGATCTGAAACCCCATCAGATTCACTCCGTAAGATCCAAGTAAAACATCGCGTATTCTGCTGAGTGATGGTTCACCAGCGTCTACCGATTAGCAATCTATTCAACTGGTGCGGAAGGCTCCTGTTGCAGTGCGAATTCCAGTATGATGGATGTTGTTAAGGGGTCTGAGTGTAGACGGTGAAGCGGAGGTGCTACTGCTATAATTTAATACTGATCGAACAATACTTCTATACAGGGATATAGAATAGACATAGAATCTATATAATAATCAGGGACGGTATGCTCATTCCAAATACAGTTAAATAAGTTCAGAAGGAATTTCATGCCGATCTCTGGAAGATGTTTTAGCACCGCGTTATGTATTTGAAGAAGTATCTATCGAAGACGCAAGGGCAGAGGTTAGCTCCATCATTGAGAAATGAATTTTATATTCCTCTCGTCTGCAACTCGAAGTATGAAGCTGTACATTTACATTAAGACCGTGGATGGATAAAGGAGACCACAAATATTGAATCATACGAACTTTTTGCCATACGACTAATGATGGAGTACGCCTTCTAAGAGATGAAATGTAAGCTTTCCAAGACGACAACTTCGCAGAGTTTTTTTTTGCTCTGGCTCTGCACACTTCACACTCAATGAGATTTTCTACAGTGGGATACATGTTAAGCGGCGCTAAAACTTTCTTGCTGGCGCTGACTGCCTTTGCGCAGTCCGAATTCCTCCATGGAACTGAGCAACGCCTTGGGTTACACGATAACTTAGAGATGGCGACATTCGCAGCTTCTAGAACCGTGGTAGTGAAATGGGATGCCATATCATCCACATCGGCGGAAGGCTCATCAGAAAGATTGATGGTGCGTTCAAACATATTCCATACTGCTCTTTTTAATATCCACTGAGAGAGGTGAGTAACCGAGAGGCAAAAAAGCCGCTCATATGTATGAGAAACGGGTAGTGGTCACTCATATACAGATCGTCGAGAACTTCCAGTCTAAGGTTGGGGAAAGAGAGGAACTGCAAATAGATAAATCGAGCGCCGAAAAATATCGGGAAGTTGTACATAAGTGACTGGAGTGGCATGTGTTGAGAAGCGCTACATCCCGGCTATCTAAAAAAATTTCAATTATATCACCCTTTTGGGAGTTGAGAGAGGAACCCCAGATCGGTCTACGGGCTTTAAAGTCGATGAGAAATGGAAGCGGTAACAAGTCCATCAGACCAGCAAGCTCCTTTTTTATTGTAGTATTTATAAATTGAAAATTTATCTTTCTATTAAAGTTTACCTATATGGAGCGATAGAAGGAAGGAGTCGAGTAGTACGTAATTGTTAGTAGGTGGGTCGCCTACCTGAGTTTAACAACAACTTAGTTCACGTGGAGGGGTTAGTAGGAGTTCTTAGTAATAGTTAGAATTATTGATACTAGGTGGAGGTGCATAAAGGGAAGAGGTTCGCTTTTCAGTAGTCACAGCAATATGAACTGAAACATTAATGTGAAAAGCTACAAACTTTTACTTGCGCCACTGGGAATTGAACCCGGGCTGACTTGGAGAGAATCTAGAACGCTGAGCCACGGAGGGGCATCAATCTCCTTCTTTGTGAAAGACTGCCTAGGGGGTATAAATATTACATACCCTATGTGGGAACGGTCTGAAAGACGTTGGTTATACAGACTTTTTGGACATATACTGAAGCGTTCACTAGCGCAGCGACGCCATTTTGTGCACGCCGACCATCTTTTATGTTCACCCTATAAGAGGTATAACCACGTGGGGCAAAAATGTGTTTCGGCAAGAGATGAGTTTCCCAAAGGCAAACTACTTGAGGGACAGTAAGAGCTTGAGGTCTCCTGAATGGACATGAATACCACTCAGGTTCCAGAAGAGAACAGACGTGTTCTAGTTAGTATGTATACTTTTTTCGACGTCTGAAAGTTTTGGTTATTACCATAAAGTCAGACTTCGCTGTTGTCCTCTCCCCGGGAGAGTCGCCGTGATTACTGATGGAAAGATCACTTTCGGACGTAGAAAACTCGTTATTTCTGCTCCTTGGTGAGCGTGAAATACGTCTGCGACTACGGGATGTTGAGCCAACAACATAAGAATCGGACTTTAAAGAGTCAGCTCTGCGGACTTCAGGAAGCGAGAAATTCTCTGCCGATGAATACCCCGTGATGGACTTCGGGGAGTTCGTTTATCAGTAGACTTTGGTTTCTGAGTTGACATGGATGTAGAGGTGGACACAGATTTTGATTTAAAAGGATTTGTTTTGTAGATGGTCTATGTAATAATTTCACTTCCCTTAATTTCCTCTTTGTAGGAAGAAAGAATCTTCAAATGATGCCTGAACCGCAGAGTCACACATCCCTGGTTTTTGTGCTTCCTCGAAATCCGCCAAACTGCCAAAAGAAGCTGTAGGTGGATTCGACGCTCTGACCGCTGTTGCAAAATATTTCGTGATAATAACGGGATCCTTGATCAGGTACTGACGCCTGGCCTCGGGGGAAGACACCCTATCCGAAACGCAGATATTTTGCATGTACTTCTCCATGAAAAATTTTGTGCGTGTGTTTGAAATGGAAGGATGAATCTCCTTATAATTCACACAGCATGGAGGCAACGAGGATGGTGATGACTCGTGCGACAGCTTACCGCAAGTAACACACACTTCGTAGTATGAGTTACAACTGTCTAATGTGTGATTGAATCTCTGGCACTTAAAGCAACTTAGAGGGTTGGCACATATTGGTGAACACGTAGGGTGTAGAAACCACAGGATATACTATCTGGAAGAGAGGGCCGATCAAATGTCAGAATCAAAGTGAAAAACGGGACGAACTTCCCCTGTACATTCCTCTTGATTTTATAAATGTTGAACGTCTTGCGGGTCAAAGACTTCCTTGATATCTTCATCCGCTACTTCTGCAAAATCATCGTGGTTAACTACTTCTTTACACAAGTTTAAGCTGGGTGAGTGTTCACCATGACCTCCAAGCAAGCAATTAATATCATGGACATAATTCAGCCAATTTTTTATCTTTACGTGCCAGCAGCAGAATTTCGCCATTCCGCTGGCGCACGACAAACTGCAGGTAACAGATATTCTGATAAATTGCCTTACACAAGACGTCAGGAACGTACTTATTTGAAGCTTTTGCTTTCCTCAATACATTGCAGTAAAAAGAAGCGAGGCTTTGTCGGCCGGTTCTTACAAAAAAACTGTTCAAATCGACAGTATCTCCAGCAAATCGCCTCTTCCTAGAGGAAGAGAGCAAAAGCAGTGTTGATTTTACCATATGAATGGACTTACGTTTCATCTTCGTATTCCCCACCCACCACGGAGTCCAACAATAGGACACCCCACTGGGGTGCCAGGGTTGACAGGGGGATATAGCGGAGACACGCAGAGGTTTGCTCCAACGCCGCAGACCAGCGGTGAGGTCACCTCTTCGCGTCCCCCCTCGCCCTGGAATTTAGACAGAGACCTAGTCTGAGCGGATTCATCGATGGTGGGTTAGCCCCCGATCGCCCGTCTAGAAGAGGCCAAGGACAAAGTAAGCTTATGAGCAGTCACGAGCACACGGATCCCCGTAGAGTTGCATAGACCCCTGAACTTACCAGGACAGCCATACGCTCCGACACGGGTCGCCATGCACGGCAAACACATGAGTGAGCGTTCAGAACACAGAGAAAGTCAATAGAGAAGATAAAAAGTGATAAAAGTGAAAACTAAGTAAACAAGAGAAAAGAAAAGTAAAAGAAACTGAGAGCCTTCTCTGTATTCCACTGTCTGGACGTGCACCGACTCACATCGGCAGCTTGTACTCCGTCACATTTAGTTTTTCTATACTTTCTAAACAAGAGAATTCCTTTAAAATTTATTACTTAAGACTTTCACAATCCTGTTCCTCAATGATATTACCAGTGTTTTATGACCTTCACCTTTTTTGCCAGATCAAATAAATTTAGAAAAGTTTTGTTTAAAATCGAGGTGTTCCACAATCGTGAGCACCTTTATAGACCTTAACTGTTGCATACATAAGCAAAATAAAATTGTTCGAATGACGAACGTCATAATGTCTTTTTATTTTTTGCCTACCATAATCTTTTTGCAAATAATATATTGGGCTTAATACCCTTCGGCTGAGTGGAGGCATATAAATGTCACTGCGAAAAGAACAGTTTGAATACTTTTCTACTTCTTGGATATGTCTAGGAAACATTTTTTTCAATTTATTTTAACCACATATCATAAAATTACCATATTCAAATAAATTTATTTTTATCTCTGTCAAGATAACTCCGTTCCGTTTCTGTGGTCGTGACCGACACGACCACCTCTCTAGAAATTGAGTCAAAACGAGACTCTTTTGGTGTATAATTTATTTAATGTGTTCTATTATTTTATTGCGCCTTGATTTGTCGATGACCCCGTCCCTACCAAAGGGAGGCAGATGCAGAATCTACCATCTCATCAGTCAAAGTGTACTGTGTCCATATCGTCTTGTCTCTTCAGTTCGTCTAACTATTCAGGTGATGTCTTTTACTCTCCCTCTAGTTCCTGTTTTAACAAATCTCTAATCAATCCTAGCTCTGTTACATAGTCTCTAATTGTACAATATTAATCGCCCGTTCGTATCCTATCTGCCATGTCCCGTAATGCATAATTTCCCATCCGATTTAACTCCTTCATTTAACCTGCTCTTTCTTCTCCGTACCATGGGTAATTCCGTAATTGATGTTATAGTGTCTCCACTTCACTTCCACAAATACATCGAGTTCCTGCGCGCTGTCTTCACCAAAACCATATTAAAATTATTATTACCAGATAAATATTCTATGACAAACGAATTCAGTCTGAACCATTTTATATTTGAAGTTGCAAACTTTATATCCTGAACGTATTGGAACGTCGTTCGCCCTTTTCTCGAGTTCCTCCATCTTATCTGCCAGGCATCTAATACTAAATTTTATATACGCTTTCTTACTTCGTCATCTCGCCGGAACTTCTCTCTATTGACTTCAATTTTCCCCTCCAGATCTGTCATCTGTATTTTAGTTTAGTCAAATATAAATGTAGAGGCATGACCCCATACAGAACCTCTAAAGCCTCTGTACATATTGGCCTATAAGCTCCACCTATTGCAAGAAGACACATGCGCTGAACCTGCTGCAATCTACGCTCTATATGGACATAAACAACCCTTTGATCACATGCTATGTTACCGTAGGTTATAGGACGCATTGCCCCCTTATACAACCCTATGATCCCATGCTATGTTACCATAGGTTATAGGACGTATTGCCCCCTTATACAACACTTTATCCCTTTGATCTTTGTTGTATTTTCTTAGTCCTACACACTTTAGCCCATAGTACATCGTTTTAGCGCTTTTAGCTACATAATTGATATGCTCTCCAAAGAGCAATTTATCATCGAGTAGAAGCCCCAGAAATGTACGTGTGCGCTCATTCGAATTCTTTCCCCATATAATTTTAGACAAGGATTTCGACGATTTTCTGAACTGAAGCCAAACAATATTGCCCTCGCGTTTACTACTGACAAGCGTAATGGGGGGGTTGAATGTCCGCTCTCTCTTCAATAAACATTCATGGCTTTTCTTCTGTAACATCTGCCAACTATATCCATTGATTATAAGGTCATCCGCATACGCTACATGCTTTATATTTTCCGCTCCTAGATTTTCCAACATATTATCTATGATCAAATTCCAATACAATGGCCCTGTGGCAGACTCTTGACGGCTACCGCCAGTTGTTGGTCTTAAAATTTACTGACCTATCTTCAAAAAAATACATATTTTGTAAATATGATTTTACCTGTCTTTGGAGATACTGTGAGATTTGAATAATTTCATGATTAAAATGAAGAAATCAGCCTCGTTCGGGCGTTTTAAATTTGGAGAACGAGCGATGGAGCCGGGGAGCAGAACCTTACTCCAAAAAAATTTAAAAGTTCACCGTTGAGGAAACGTTCACATCTGGCGAGGGCGCGGTGACCCAAGATGAGCTCTTTGGTGAAGAGAAAATTTACTGCTGTTTAGAAATTGCAAGCAAGCGAGGGTGTGGGAAGGTGATCCACCCCGGTCGTATAATCGATGACACGCAGGGAGGAAGGAGCAAGTGGCGACTTGTTAAGAAAAAAAGCGTTGCAAAAGAGCGGTTAAAGATAGTTTGAAATACTCAAAAAATTCCCAATCATAATTTAGGCACGGGAGGGGGAACAGTTGTGGTATTGGAAGCTTTTCGTCACGTGAAATTCAAAATTGGAAGACTTGGGAAGTGGAAAAAGAGGTGTAGGAAGGGATAAAACCCATTTAAGGAATGGCAAATGAAGATTCAACACATTATACGAGATTTTTTCGCGGAGACGACATTATATGAGATTTTTCTGCGGATATTTTCAGCTACATTACATGGAAGTTTTCGCGGACATCTTCAGTACTACTCTGAGATGAGTATTTCGAGGCTTCTGCCCTATCATTAGTTCGACTATTTTCGAAAATTTGGTGAAGACCAGTATTTCGAGATTTTTGCGCAGAATACCAGCATTTCATTTTTTTGAAGATGTTGCGCGCGGTTCACTACTTGCCGATTTTTTGGGGGGAGTCCGGATCAAAGTCTTTAGTTTGGGCTAACAATTTTCGGCGAGCTGATTCCGAGAGACCGAGGTCAGGTCGACGCTTTGCCTGAAGGCACCCGAGCAGTCAGCTGATGAAGGAAGCCACCACTGGTTGAGCCGTCGCCTGACGCCACCGTCAAGGGTCGCCCGAGATCGGAGCTTGACCGGCGTTGCGAGGTCATTGCACCCTCTACTCTCCACTGTCTGGTTTGGTTGGTCAACTAAAGAGGTATTTTCATGACGGTTGGTGGTGTCCAACCGACGTCGTATTGCTCTTGTGCGTAAAGAATAGTGCGGAACTGATCGTAAAAAGAGGCCTAGAACTGTGGACTTGATCATTGCAAAGAGGGGCCACTTATCACTAGAGAAATGTGCCTAATTATCTCTTGTATTGGTCATAAATGTAACAACCGTTCTTTTTAAGAAGAGAGAGGTCATATAAATTCAGTATATTTTTTATTTTGTTGAGGGAGAAATTTTAAATGTTTATGTTAGAATTTAAATCTGTATAAGATTCCTGATTGTTGTAATGAAGCCGAATTCGGCGATAGTGAAACTGAGTGTTCATGTTAACGTTGGTAGGGAGTGACGTGTGCTTTTTGGGGGGACTGCATGAGGGCTATTATTATTATTGTACATAATTGTGTGATTAAAGTTAATAAGTTAATTTGTCAAAGCGTTTTCCTCTGAGTGGAACCCCAGTATGGTTTTTTTCCCTTAAGTAAAAAAAATGACGAACCCAATCACGTTTCCATTGTCTGCAGGTAGAATGTTTTTTTAAAATAATGAAATAAGTGCATTGAACTATAAAAAAATTATTGACTATGAATTTTTTAAAAATTTTTAATGCTTCTTCTTCTTCCTGCTCTGTGTGAGAGTCCTCTCTTGCATTCTGTATGAGAATAAGAGGATAAATATCACATGCAACCACAACTGCTCTATATAGTTTTAAAAAAACATAGCTTACTGTAAATGTAGCGCCTTCTTGCATGGAGGTTCCTGTGAGGAAGTAATAGCAGCAGAAGACCCCTATAGTTAGTCTATACGACTAGAGTCTATAAACAATTTGTTATATTCTTATTATCGAGTCTATAAACAAATTTCATGGCTTGCTGTCAACGGAATGACTTCTTGCATGGTCCAGAGAGTAGCAGCTGAAGACTCACTCATTGAATCTTCTCTGTGGTTAAGAAATTCTCGAAATCTATGATGAATCAATAGAAACTTAATTTTTTTATTAGATTCACACATACAACGTTTTTTATTTCGTCTTAAGTTACATTATACATATAAAGTAATGAACTATAATATTTTTCTAGGGCTCAAAGTCAATAATTCAACTTCTTAGTGTCTTTTATTAGAGATTTGAAAGTAAAATAATTATTCAGAATATTAATTTACTCTGCTTTATCCACGTTTAATAATATTCAAGGTTCTTGAATAATAGTAAACAAATAATAAACAAATGCGAGAATGTAGCAGATAAATTATTTTACTGCGTCTATACGAAACTTTCAAGCGAAATGACGCTAATGCGGATGTAATGCATACTAATTCTTCTTTATGTACAGAAAATTGAAGCAAAATCGTTGGACCAGTTTTTGAAAAATATTCAAAAATGTACTTTGACTTTCATGTGATGTGTCCTTTAAAACAAAAACAAAATCAGAGCAATGCATCGACAACAGGTAAAATCTATCGTAAATACGAAATATGAATTAAATTGATTCCTCCATTTACTCAGAATCGCTGCGCACAGACAGGCAGACAAATAGACGGAGGTGATGCCAAAAACCACTTTTTTGGAATCAGGGGTCACAAAAACGGATATTTCCGCAAAAATCTCATTTTCGAATTTTTTTCACGATTACAATACTTTTTACATAATACGTATATGAGAAAGTAAAAAGGAATCGTGAATGTAGAGAATAGTGATATGTGTTTCATTTGGTCCATTGTGACAATGCTCTATCACCATAACCGTACTCGCATCCGGAATTCTAATCGTCTCACACTATCGTCCACTCTTTCATCAACTCATGTCTACTCTAGATTTGACGAATATTTCTTTCCCGATGCGAGTGATCGATACTCATCGTTTCGAATTACCAAATTTAGAGTATTCCTGTCGCGTTAATTAAACGTATATTTCCCGTGTTGCTGATCAAATTATTCTCTAGAAAATGTTAACAACCACGTTGACTACGTAAATACCTGGAATTCTCGTATTTCTACCCCTTTCGGCGGAATCGTATCAAATTCTTGCAGTTATCTCTTATTATATTATATTTTCTGGGAACTGTGTATGGAAGACTCATAAATACAGCGAAATAAAATTAATCACCGAAATCAGGAGCTCTTCATCGCAGCTTGAACTGCAAAGACTGTTAAACCTAGTATAAAACGTATGTGAGATATTGTTCCTTAGAACATTTAAGTTAAGCTTTCTTGATTTGCATTTATATGTCATACGAGGAAGGACAGGGAACTATCCCTTCCCTCATAATTTTTTTCGTCCCCCCCAAAAAGTGTGATATGACAAGGAATTTGATAACACCCTTGCTTATTATGCAAAATAAATAACCGTTCTTAGTGTTTATTACGACCAGAGTGTAATGTGAACGTTTAACACGCCTTGATAACGCAACTGCGACATGTGTTTGGAAACACGCTCAACAGACACCATGACAACCAACCGTTTATAGGTTCCAAATAATGTTTCTTTCCACTATCGAAGTGTCTTTTGTTGAGAAAATGCCGGAACATTTATTTATAACAAAAAATTGAGTGCTTAATATCGTTACACATATTATGGAATACGACATGTAAGGCTTTCCAGCCACATCCAAAACAGTTGACTGTAGTTAACTCTTTGACTGACTGTAGTCTACTTCGCTCGGAAACGCGAATGGAATGCAAAAGTGGGGCAGAGAAACTGCTTCACGTTGCCGCGACTCTGTCCGAATCCCAAGCTGAATTCTTATTACCTCGTACTAACAAGTTTTGCTTACTTCGCGTAGTGCAGTGACAATGTGAATGATTTGACATACGTGATAGTTTAACTGACAATATAATATTTTTTTACACCGGGTCAGTTAATTTTAAACTACATTTTTTATGACAAAAGCTGCATTTTCCAATACAGTTGTCTTCAGTTTTAAATGTTTTTTTTTAAAACTTATATACCTATCTCAATTTTTTTTTAATCACACATAAAGCTTTTAGGTACACACTTTGATCTATGTAGATTCTGTACAACTAGGAAGTACATGTTTACATTGTTTGATGCAAAATGTAAAAACGCATCATGAATCAAATTACAATCCTTTGCTCAACCTCTTGCGAGGAGTTAGGAAATAGAGGTAGTGTGATCTGCATTTACAACTTTTCTTTAAAAAAATACAATTTTGAGGGTTGTGTGTGATGTTTGTATTAGATTTCAGTGTCTATTAGTGAGTATACATTACTGTGATATCGTTTAGTTGTGCGATAGTTTCTTTATTTGTTGTTTTTCTATCTGTGTTCTTTCAGGAGAATCATTTTATATTGAAATAATTTATTTCGTTAATTTTTTTACGAGCGATGCAGCCAAAAGTTACGCGGGGTCGCTTTTGGCGATGACTTCGTAAATATTTTCTCACGCTAAGTTCTATTCAGAAGAGCATCAAATATTGCCTAAAATCGAAAAAAAAAATTTTTTCGAGAGAGTCACGTAAATTGAATCGCAGTCAGTCGTATTTTGACGCACATAATACAGTAAAAATATCGATTCGGAATGAGAGAAAATTTTGAGGTTTATATTAGACCAGTGGTGACAACAATGCGTCGAGTACTTAACACGTTTTGTAACAATATTAGTTATCTTATTAGTCATTAAATTAGTGTCATTCAACAATATCAAACAATTCCTATCATTCACAACTTTATAAGAAATAGACGTGTGTATAAATCGAACGCGAATGTTCTCATACGCTAACGCTTGTATTGTATGCTTCACGACTATCCTCTGTCAACTACTGATAAAAGACCATCGAAAAAGTGTGTCGTTTTTTCTCATTATCAAGAAATGTTGTTTTATTTTTGTCATTAAGTAGTAATTAATTCAAATATATTTATCAGCTTGATAAATTGCTTTTTATAAGCGTTTTTTATGTTATTTGTATCAACTTAAGAAAAAAGCTGATGCAACCCGTTTTTTTAGATAATCTACATGGTTAGAAATTTCTTATCTGGGTATTTAATGGGTAATGAAATAGTACTAAATATTGGCACTAGTTTCATTTGATTGTGCTGTAATGGTTGTCCCTAAGACCTCAAGAGAAGTCGAGGATCAAGTCGGCCCACCTATCCCTCTTGCACCGTGAGGTAAAATGTATAGTCTCATCCAATCGGTTGTGGATTTGTGATAATTTTGACAAATCTCGGAGTTAAATCGGGTTTTGTGGAGAATCGGGGATATGTACTTTAAGGCCGTGTCCTGCGTGGGCGACAAACGCGAGCGACAACTTCAGCGACAGAAGTGTAGCATCGCGTCGCCAGGATTGTCCTGCGTGGGCGCGCGCGTTCGTTCGGTCATTTCTTTGGAAGGTAGCACTAGCAGAATTAAATCACTAAAATACCTGAAATCGGCATAAATAAACAGAGTAGCATGTACTAATTGCGATTTCAACTTGTAAAACATACCTCACCGACCATTTTAATGAGAGAATTGCAATTATAATTGATAGTGTAATACATTGCGTCTTATGGAGAAAACTCTTATTTTGAAAAAAAGGCCAACTTTTAAATCACGAAAATGATGGAAAATTACTTTCATTTATAGTAAATTTTTCGTAGTATTTTTTACATCTTTTTGATCTATTTGTCACCGGACATTTGAGAAAGCTATTTAACTTTTTGTGAGATTAGATGCATAAACCAAGAAATCGTTGTGCTCGGTCGCCATGTTTGTACATGCTCTTATGCATTTCAAACGAGTCAAACGAGCTCCTGAATGTTGGTTGCAATATTTTATTTACTAACAAATACAAATTAAATCATGTTTTCTCATAATTATAATTCATACTGTTGTGTTATAAAACAATTACACTAAATATAAAGAAAACAATTAGACGTCTCAGTGAATTGACTAACTTAGGGTGCTGGTCCCACCTTAAGCAAGATGGCGCCACACCGCAAACAATATGTGAATATATTTAACAGGACGGATTTATAGCGAAATGCATGGTTCTAATGCAAAGATGCCATGAAAACACACAATAAATTTATCAGAAAATAACATCTTAATTACATTGAATTTTAATATTTGTATTCGCACCTGTTTTTGCGTCCCAAAGAGTTTTTCAATATACCAATGTGTTGATTTGTACTTTTTATTTCCTTGAAAATGGCATTAACGATTACATTACTAAAAAGGAATTAATTTTCAACACCAAAAAATTGGATTTGTTGTGTTTTGAACTTGCACAAAACCGTAATCACTTCGATGAGCTAACTTATAAAACAAAGTAGCCTCAGGCGAGATCACAACGAAATGTCAAGACCTACTCGATACTACTACATTTGATTGTTTACAAACGATAATCTCTAGTATCATCAAGTAGGGTGTGTGAAATCAAGGAGAATATACACTCCTTGTATAGTCTTCTTGTGTGGTATGTAGCGTCTGACGCGCGACAAAACTCAAGCATGTTTGAAGTTCAAGCTTCGTCGAATGTCGCGCTTATAGCGCTACAGTGTCGCTGTCGCTCAGTAGGACAGACTCGTAACTACACCCGTGTTTGAATCTTCTCTCTTGAAGTTGTCACTCGCGTTTTACGTCATTTACGCAGGACAGGGCCTAAAAGGGATGACATCAGTTGACAGTAACGATATGACATGTCATCCTTGCGTTGAGTGGAATTTGTGTCATTACATTCTCATCTTTCAGTTGATGTTTAATTTATTCACTTGGTTTTAAGTCAAATATAATGTAGGTGGACCTGATTCATTTTGGCCTGATAATTAGCTATTTGTTCATATTCTTAGTGTCTACTCAATTTTTCGGTGTACTTTATAATGTCATGATTGTGCGGATGAAAATTACTTCTCTAAGTCAACAAGTAAATCATACACACATTGAATATTTTCCTCACAATTATGTTGAACTGAAATTTTAATTACTGCTGTAAATACCAGTGTTACTCATAGACAATGGCATGGTGGCAAGAGCTCATGGAACATTGGAGGAGAGATTTCTTACATTCAATTTTCTCTGGAGATTCTGAAGGGACTAGTGAAGATGTTGAAAAATTTTCTAAGGAATGGTTTGAACTTAATGACATTTCTGTTGCAATGAATAGTGGTTCGGGTTGTAATGGTCTGAATTTTCATGGTCATTATGTACCTGAAGAAATGTTGTGTTTAATATTAAGTTATGTAGGGATAAATAATCTCCTAAATTGTCGCTTGGTTTGTCATCAGTGGAAAAGTATAGTTGATTTGGAGATTATCAAGAAGACCAAGTTGTGCAAACGAGTTATTAAATTGTTACAAGCATTAAGTAAGGATTTAGAGATTCCCTTCAGTGTAATTTATACAGTGCATAAGAAAAAGCCATTTAATAGAAATTTTATTAAAAACCCTTGTGGAGAAGGTATGTAATGTATCCAAATTATTTTTGTGCTTGAAAGATGCAAATTTGCTAATATGAGAGAGTATTTAATTGTTGAAATTGTTTGTTTCAAAGCTATTTGTTTTGCATTTATTTTCTCTTTATTTTTTGCCCAAAGAAAAGTATATAAGAAAAGTAATTAACATCATTAATCTATTATTTATTACTTTATTTATTTATTAACCTAAATTACAAGAGTTAAGACACAAGTAAAGTATTTACTTAATATGTTCTTTTTATGACAAATAAGAAGCGAAAACATATAGGAATAAGATATATGTATATTGTTTCGAAAGCAAAGTAAGTTTCAAGTGGGAAAATGATGTGGACCTATGGTACAAATTTTAAAGAAAGGAGTGACTATTCAATTAATACAGTGAAAGTTCAGAATACAGTAAGCAAAATAAGTATTTTAATGAAAATGATTGTTAAATAAGACTATGAGGTTCAACAAAATTCTGGACACATGAAGGATTTATGTAGACTTGAATATGTATTTTGGAAATAATGTTTTATACATGAATCTTCTTTGTTTGACTAGTCTAGATTAATTTCTTTCTTTATAGTACTTGTTTAGTTTCTAACTTTTTATAAAAATAGTAATGATGATAATAATAATTTTGTCCTTTTTAGAGGGTTTGAATCATTGGGTAATAAGAGAAAATCATGGTGATCATTGGATTGTTGAAAAACCACCTAGTGGCTCGTTTCCTTTAGAGGAAGGCAGCAATTGTTGTTTTGTCACCTCCTTTGGAATTTGCTGTAAAGAACAGTTGGTTGATCTTAGTAAGGAAGGTGTACTCCCCATAATAATGGATGAGATACGACCAAAAATATATGTGAGTGAAATGTAAGTATTACCAATGTATTAAATAATGTTTGTCTTCCTGATTCTGTTTGTCTGAAACAATTTTTTTTAGATTCTAGATGAAACAGAAAGTAGTATGTTATGAATTATTTTATTTTGAGGTAGGATACTTCTCACTAAAGCATTGTTTGTAGTTCATATAAGTACTCTTTGTAGAACACTTAAGAAAAGTGTTTTTCTGAGTGTGCGTGATTTCACACGTGCGTATGTGAGTGTATAATTGTACTGTACCAACCAGAAAAGTCAAATCACTTACAAATCTGTGAATGAAGTGGTCACCACCAAACCTCAAGAATTTTAAGGCTTTGGGTAAAAAATATTTTGAACATGTGCCTAAATGAAGGAGAAGGGAAAATAGGGATAAATTTATCCATGTTATATTGTTGGTTAAACTGGTGATCATAATGGATAATAATAATAATAATAATAATTTATTTATTGCTCATTGACTTTACAAATAAAGTTTGGAGCAGAGTCCATGTAATTGTGAAATACAAAATAGAATTNAATTGTACAATACAAAATAGAATTGATTATACAATTAATATTACACTATGATATAAAAACCATGTGTAATTTCTAATCCTAATATATTTGCATTACATAAATTTGATCACTATACAATATTTACTTATTAATATTTAATACAATTTTCATGAGATAATGATAATGAAATGACCATTCATGAAATGATACATTCCTGAACATACAGATCATTCAAGTTTATTAATTTAGAAATAAATAAGCAATAATATAAGTATACAATAATAAGCAATAGTTACAAAGGCAAGGATTCATATCTACTATATAAAAGCAAAACTAAACATGTGAAATATATTGAGGGTAAGGAATCATAAGTACAGATATCAAAAGATATTGGTTTTCTATATTAGTTCATTTATTGTATTAGGGCATTTTTCTATCAAATATTCTTTTAATAATTTCAAAAACTTTGAGCCTTGCGTTAATTTAATTTGTTTTGGTAGTTTGTTAAAGATAATGGCAGCATTGCAATATGGATCCTTCCTTGTAGCAGTTTTACTGGTGTACACCCTATGGTAATTGAGCTGTCCTCTAGTGTTATAATTGTACATATCTTTATTTGTGTGTAGATACTGATTATTTTTATTTCTGGATAGAATTAGTATTTTATAGGTATGGAGCCCAACAACTGTTAGTATATTGTATTGTTTGTAGTACGATTTACAAGACTGTTTGTTTCAATTTAAAAATGCACCACAGACTTCTTTTCTGTATAGTCATTAGTTGATTCATGTTTGTAAGAGTTGTTTCCCAAATTTCGATTCCATACTGCAAAAAGGAGTGGATTATCCCATAATATATCATTAGTAGGGAGTCTGTTTTAAGGTATTTGGGGTAAAAGCGCAGTAGAAATACATTTGAACTTAATCTATTGCTTAGTGTGTCCACATGTTTGTTGTAAGATAGGTTGTCATCAATGTAGATTCCCAGAAATTTGTAGTAGTTTACTTGTTTTATAATATTATTATTACAGACTACGTTTATGCTTTGTTTGGCTGAATTAGAATTATTATACTGAAGTTTCATCCATACTGTTTTATTCACGTNGACCAAGTATGTAGATATATGGTCAAGTGACACAGTCATATTATGTTCTAGCGTTGTTAGGTCCTGACCAGAAGTTATTATTGAGGTGTCATCAGCATAAGAGATGACTGAGTAAAAAGGATAGTTTGGCATGTCATTAACATAAAGTAGGAACAACAGTGGACACAGAACTGAACCTTGTGGTACCCCTGAGTTTACATTACTAAAATCTGACTTGACTTTGTCCATAGTGTTTCCTGAATCCCAGAGTATTTCATTGCACAGTGTACGCCCTGTAAGATAGGATCTTATTAAATAATTAACTCTATCTCTTATCCCATAGCAGTCTAATTTACACAGTAGTAATTCATGTGATATATCAAAGACTTTTGACAAGTCAAGAAAAATAGATGATGTTCTTTTGTTACAATTAAGGTTAGTAAATATTTCGTGCACAAATTCCACCATAGCTGGTAGTGGATAATCCTTTCCTAAAGCCATGTTGGAAATTGAGTAGTATTTTATTGGCATCCAGAAAGCTATTGATTCTCGCTTGCAGTACTTTTTCAAAAATTTTACTGAAGACAGATGTGAGGGTTATTGGCCTATAGTTCTGAACTTCATGCATACTATCTTTTTTAAATATAAGCTGGACTACACTAACTTTCAAACTATCTGGAAAGGTAGATTCATTAAGAGACAAGTTGATTAAATGGACTAATATGTCAAGCAGAGCTATTTTACATTTTTTAAGAATAATTGAGGATACTTCATCAAGTCCACTTGACTGACTATATTTTAGATTACTAATTAGTTTGTCGAGTTCATGTGTACTTGTGTTTTGCATAAACATAGAATTAACCACTTTTGGCACTTCACATTTATCCTTATACAGATGGTTTACAGGTGTTTTTTTTTTAGTTCAAAAAATAGTCATTAAAGATCTTACATATATTAGTTGGATTGTTAATCATGTTTCCTTCATGTTGAAGCTATAAGTTATACTTATTCTTTGTTTGATCCTTACTTCTATTTACAATGTTCCATAGAGATTTTGTTTTGTTTTTTGATCGGTTGATTTTATTGTTCACATAATGAGCTTTAACATTTATTAATCCTAATCTATAGTTTTTTATATCTGTTGTACAATTCTTTATGCATTTTTAGTGTTGTGTGTCTGTATAGTGTGTACATATCTTGCATTTTATTTCTAAGTACCAAAATCTCCTGTGGAAGTTTAAGTTTGGTATTATTTTGAGATTTTTTAACAATTGGACAAACAAGGTTTATGTGTTTATTTAATATTCTAAAAAACGACTCCCAGTGGTGATTTGTGTCTCGTCATGGAATATTATGGAATTGTGCAAAGAATTCTGTTGAGTTATACTGTGACTTTGAAAAAGAATGTCCAGTTTTGAAATTGGTTAAGTTTTCTTTTTCAGATCTTTCATACCAAAGTCAGAAGGAAAAAAGTGAAGAAAATAAAACTTTGTTTTCATATGAAGAAATATTTGTGGGACCAGTCATTTTGAGGAACCAAGAGATTCATTCTAATAATGTGTCATTCTAAAAAAAATTATCTTTTGCTGACCCAGCTTTAGTACTCAGCTTGATTTATTCCAAATTGCTCCATCTGGAATTTTTATGGTCTTCAAGCATTGGTTTAGTTTAATAACAGCATTTAAACTTTTCAAAGGCATGTGGAAAATTCCGACATAATTCATCAAATAATGGGGTGAATTGTTAAGATGTTACTATCCCAGCTACTCTCTTTTTTTGGCAAGCCCTAAAGCTCCAATTTAAAAACAAGTGAGAAAAATATAATTCTGAAGGAAAATGTGAATAAAGAAAAGACCAAAAGAAATATCCTATACTAAAAATAAAATACTTGAGCGTTGTCTTTCAGAAACAAAGCCACTTACTTGCGGAGTACCCCAAGGATCAATTCTCGGCCCTATACTCTTTTTATTGTATGTGAACGACATGTCATCATCC
>NNCF01127523.1:725588-736499 GCA_002313205.1 Laupala kohalensis | reverse complement strand
GCCTCTGCCTTAGGGCCCTTGATCGGAATTGATGGGATGGTCCCTTGCTTGCTTCCGGAGAGTAAATTAGTTTTTTTTCCCTCCACGTGGTCATACGCAGTTTGTACTGTTTTTTGACAATAAATTTATTATTATTATTACCATGTAGGCATGGCATAATCTTTTAATTCACAACAACTGTGTTATTCTGCTTTATAATTTTTGGGTTTCTACAGCTTTTGGTGAATTTGTGTCTTATTATTTTAAGAAAAAATGCTTCATTTGTTTTACCAGTTTCACAGTTCATTCATTGTTTGTTCAAAACATTGTGGCACAGTGCTGAGTTGTTGTATTTATTACCCTTTGTGATTCAATTTCCATAATTAATATTTTCTAAAATATGCATTAGTAATCGAGAAAAATAAATGTAAAGTAAAAATGTCCTGTGTGTTACTGGTCTTGCCTGTTACTTCTCCAAGAAACATTTCTAACTGGGTGGAAATATGCAAGACAGAAGAGTTAAATAATTCTCAGACAATAGCCAAAACTAGAGTTATCAAGTTTATTATAATTTCAGAACTGCTTGAAAGCAATGAGTGCAAAATATTTTTTTCACTATTGTGCTGTTGTGAAATGTTTTTGTTTTGAATTTTGAAATACTTTTTGTTTCAGTTCTAAATTAGAATTTGAGTACAACAATGTTTCTTCTGTTTCTGAGGAATATTTTCTATATTTTTATTTTAAGCAAAAAAATGTGAGCAAATTACTCCAGGTTTCTGTGTTCAAAATAATTATAAAAATAATAATTAAAACCCAAAGGGTCTAAGGGGTCTCCACACTCACACCCATTGGGCACTGCAATACTAAACCTCCTCTCTGCGAAAACAATACAAGAGATTTATTTTATTCAGAACACAATGAAAGAAAAGAAAACAAAATTCACATAATTCAACACAGTATGGGAAACTCAGAAATTCTCCAAAAATATGCTACCTTAATTTGCATGAATCTCATTCATTGCTAGCAAGGACAAAATATCCTGTTAAAATTTTTCTATTATTCTGATAATAAAACCAGACATACCGCTTAGCAATACAAAAAAAACTTGTATCACATTTAGAGAAAATTGCTTCTGTGCACACTGTATCTCTATTTGAAATGTTCTTTCTGCTCGTTATTTTTCTTCGGATTTTAAACTGATTACAATAAATTCAGTGAGACTATAGAACAAAATGATCCCATATAATTTCATATGATTAATTCCCTGTATTATGTACCTTCACTGGAAGTCACTGCACCACTTCACTAGGTTGATTCTCCGGACCAGGAAGTAGGAGGGAGGTGAACCCACTCGGCTTGAAGCGGTGGTAAATTACTTTCCTACTAATTTGTTTTCACCGGAAGAGCTCGCGTCCGTTTGGTACCGTCAAATAATGCCTCTTTTAAAACGGATCGAATGCATAGTTACATGGAATCAAAGTTTAGTTGTAGAAAAATTGTTGTATTTAATTTAGTGTAATGAAATACCATTTCTTAGTCTCAAATCCTACAAATTCTTTTAAATCTTGCGAAATCACTCGCGCGACGATCACTATTCAATTAAAATTGCATCACGCGAGAACTTATTTATTACGAGTGAAGGGAAAATTTTTCTAACTCTTCAACAATCTTGTGGCAGTCGCAAGCAATGTTCCTTATTGTGGGTCTTTATCTTGTTCATTCCGATATTACCTGTTATTCATCTGAACAGCTGAGAGAGGTTTCGACCACAGACTTCTGGGTTATGGGACCCGCACGCTTCCAATGCGCCACTCGGCTGGTTGGAATGAGAACGTATCTTCTATACTAATACAAAAAATTGATATTAATATTGTTATACATGTTTATAAATAACATTGAAATTGTACCCGCTTTTGAGTCGAGTTACACGTTGAGATAATTTTCATTATAGTTTGAGTATATTAAACGCTACTCGTAAGATTGTACCGTCGTAAAAAATTGAGTTGCTGGCTGTTTTCTTGAATAATGTTAACATTTTTGTGTATAACGACTCAAATAATTGATGAAAATTGACGTAGGGGTAATCAATTTCATTTGAGTTGCAAATAAATATAATAACCATGTGGACATACTTAATTCAGTATTTATATTTTACTATCCAACAAAACTTTAAAACTCACATGGGCCGCGCCTTTGGGATGTGAAGGGTCGGGTCGTGCAGGTAGCCAGGGATTTCCGTTCTGGTAACGCCGGAGTAAAACTATGCTTCGTTCACAAAGCGTCCCAACTGGGCCTGGTGAAGCTACGGTGCAATGCGCCAATATGCAGTACCTCATAACAACCTATGCTTTACAGAGCACCCAAGTCGTGGGCGGGACCATGCAGTGACAAGGCGGGTATCCATCCTGCAAACTGGGTCTGCTAATGTGGTGGAATGTTCCCACTTTTCAAGAAAAAAGGCTTCTTTGGCCCATTTAGAACTATTACGGCAATATGAACTTGTTTGTCCGGGACAATCCGCGTCTTAGTAGATAAAACTACCAATATTTCGGCCAACATGCTGTTGCCTTCTTCAGGGCAATGTCAGAGTCGTACAGACCTAAGTCGCTAAGAATAACCAAATATTCATTGCAATATCCAGAGGCTGCCGTTGAGTGTGTCACACTCCTGTCTACAGAAGGGGGTTGAGAATTATTAACATAAGTAATTCAAACAACCATACGACTCACAGCTTCTGGCTTGCAGAAGACCTATGCCTAGAAAGTTAACAAATATGTTGCCTGGACAAAATTGAAAGCAATGTGGCACCAAGAGAAAGTTTATCCATCCAATTATCTTATTAGCTACCGGTGTAGTACCAAGAAGTTCCATGGGACAGAAAATATTCCAACCTTGTACAACTTGAAGATATACAAGTAGCCATCATCCTCGATACAAAGAATTATTGTCAGAAGAATTTTATCGCAATAACTCCCGAGCCTTGTTGCATATACTCGGATATAGGTAATTTTTTCCCAGCGAAAGCCGAGAAAGTGCAAAAAATAATAATCGGGACTCAAAGGAGAAGCGGAAAATTTAATAACAGCAGCTCAGGATCAGGCATTGACCACGATATATCAACAGAAAATCCTGAAATAGGCAGTGGACAGCAAATGTATGTGTGGCATTGGAGAGGAACATGTAAGCCACATAATTGCTGCCTACTTGAGCACAAGCCGAACAAGCATAATAAGGTTACCAGGTACCTTCCTAACTTGGGGGATTTGCAAACATTTTGATATCAGTCCCTGATCAGTATTATGAACATGAACTTGAAGATGTCATAGACAATGACACTGACAACTATGTGGTACATCCATTATAACAGATCGGGATATGCGAGAAATCCTTCATCTACTTGTTACTACAGAAAGTACGACACTACATAATAATAATTATTTTATTGCAGAGTATTTATACTTTTTGGAAATTTTCGAGTGTAATAACACTGAAAACATGAACTAATTCTGCATTTTATTTGCGGAATTTGAAAAAAAAATTATGAAAAATGACAATATGTTGATTTATTGATGGATTGATTGGAAATGGATGAATTTATTTATTTATTTATTTATTTAATGAATGAATCACTGTATGTAGTGCTGTTGATGTATTAGATTTTGATAAAAGAGTTACTGTTATTAAGTTAATTTTATTATCTTATTATGAAGAATGTGGTACTTAGAATTCATTTTATCTATTTGAAAGTGGTGTAATACTTTTACTTTTCGTTTTTAATGAAGGAATGGGTAGTGTGTGTTTTATGTTCCAGCTGATGTTGAATTTAAATGTTTATTATTTTGTAGGTATGCTTCTCGATTTGATTGTGCTTCAACATATGTACTAGATGTAACATTGATGGATAAGAATTATGAGGAATTAGATAAATTCAAATTTAGAAAGAGTGGACAAGGTGACCCTTGGCATAAGGTAATGAATGTTATGTTCTAACAGTAAGCACATAGTTATTTTTTATACACTTGTTGAATATACCCTGTTTTCAGTCCAGTTGCATCATTATCAACAATCCTGAGTCTTTCTAATTAGCATAATATTAAGAATGTACAATGTTATTGGATAATTTAATCCTCCATTATGTAATCTTTTTCCCTGTGTATGTACTTAAAACCCTTATGAACTTATAAATCTTAAGTACTTATAAAATTAAAATAAATACATATATTGGTATCATTACCTAAAAATCATTTAATATTTTTAATAATAAATTCATAATTTATTTTAATTTTAGAAGATTAAGTACTATCTAAAGAGAGAATTATTAAGTTGCTTCTCTTTGTTCCCTGAACTGTGAAGTAAGTAGACCAGTGTTATATTAGATGGTTTAATTTATTAGTGTGCTAGTAGTTTGCACATTTTATTATTCCCAGAGTCTGTTCCAAGGATTTCTAAATTAAATCAATTACCAGCATGTTCCTCTTTTTTCCCCATTTTTCACAAGTATTTCCAACTAGTAAATAAAGACTAATTGGGACTTGGTGTTGGTGTGTAAGAAGTTCTGAATTATTGCTACAAGATTATGTGGGTAGATTAATAGAATGTAGGAGGTGGAGAATACTACGATTGCAAAACATGATCTTTATGTCCAATGTTTTTTTCTTTTTGTTTGTAGGTAGAGCATTCATTTGAGAACTACAGTAAAGGTGTTAGATTTGTCAGGTTCACTCATGCTGGCAAGGATGACCAGTTTTGGAAGGGTCATTATGGTAGTAAAATGTCTGAAGCCTGTGTTGAAGTTGTTATTTAATCATAAATGATATAAAGACTTTTTATCATGATTCTTGTGAATGTGTTAATAAATATAATATTAAATGTTTTAATTTTATTTTAAAAATTCAAGATTATATAAATGTTAATGTTTTTTTGGCAATATATAATTTATTTGTAAATATCTTGTATTCAATGTAAAATAATAAAATGTGGCATGTGGAGTGTGATATCTTTTATGTACGACATCATTTACTCCCTGTGTTGAGTATATGCTTATTTACGCCGATTTTCAATTGACTTCCAAATCAGCCACATACAGGGGGAGAGGGTATTAAAGTTTAAATGCGAGACACAAAATTACTATGCTTATAACTCTAGCTCTCATCGGCTCACGGAATGGAATAAGGTCACAAGCGAATGAATATCCATACCTAAGTACCAATCCGAACTCACTAACGACCCCTGACGTTGCACTCAGAAAAGTGACGTTGTTTCGAACGAATTTCTAACTCAAATTTGGGTGACAATATCCAACAAAACAAACGCAAAAAAAACGAGTCTAAATAAAGTACTGATTTAGATATTAAATTCCTATCATTCATAAGAGATTCCGCCCCTCAGTTACCAGCATTCAATTAATTTTCTGACGCCAAAAGTTTCGAGAGTGGGTTACAGGTGGTATGTTCAAAATCTCTTGAGGTTCAAGAATGATCTGAAAACTCCAAATACAAATAGTTTATCAAGCTACTTGAAGACTACCCAAACTATACTGAGTGACTCCGTGATGTGTTAGAATTTACATCTGTAGGAAACCACAAGTTTGTCTCCAACAAAATACAAACATGTTTCTTCAGTATCTATAGTTAATGTAGCCACATGTTATGGAAACAACTAAGGTGAATTTGGAAGTCAAATTCTTTAAAACACCAACTAGTTACACAGGCCAAGGATTCTTTCTTAACACGTGTATTTCAAGGATATTTTCTTCCATCTAATGCAATGGTGTCAAGAAAAGGAGCACGCCAACGATGTTTCGTTCGGCAGCGTGCCCAGAGAGATAAATCGAAATAACTGCTTTTCGTATCGGTTAGCAGGATGGGGTTCACAGATTCAATTTTCCTGGTCTCTGCGCCTACGTATTCCACCGTCTTCTGCGTAATGAAACTAACGAGTGGACACTGTCCATTCTTACAACTCGGGGGGTCTCTGAATGGGTTGCAATCAGCGTTGAAACTATCTTCATATGTTATCAAGATAATAATTCAATGCGTCTGTACAACGAGTTTGAATACTGCTCCTTCAATAAACCAACGAACGAATTCACTTTCTCGTTCGAAATCGCAGAGCGTTTTCAACACTGTCCCCGGACATCATCACCGATGCCATCGACATGTGGCTTCAATTTGGGGCCAGCTTCAACAACGCTGCAACCAGCATTGTGTGAATGGATAGTTCTCAATTTGCGGTAGAGCAAAATAAAACATTTCAGTTTTGATAAATTTTTAATTCCAATACATTTTTTTGATGAGACCTGCTGAGGCATCTTATTCACAGTTTAAATTGTCTATGAATGGAATGACATTAACTCTGAGTCAGGAGTCAACTTTTCTTCCATCGTGAAATATATTCTTTCGAATCTTCGTTCTTATTTACTAACTCCCGTGACACTAAAAAAGTGACGGGTTGGGTAGGGTTCTGTGTGAACGAAACAGGTCGTGACTTGCTGCTTAAATTCGTTAGCGTTACTAGGCAAGGATTATGGATGCTGATTGAATCAAGAATTATTCTTATTTTGAAGCACAGAACCACGCTTTAATCTTTCCTTTGGGTTTGGAGGGGATACATGAGCGACAATTTTCTTAGTAGTTATTAATATTTTTTTATGTCTCACGTGGTACATCAATATGCACCATGCAATATATCATTTAAAGTTTTCTAAACGTGAATAAGGTACACCGGTGTAAGTAGGACCTTAAAACACATAGCTGGAACATTTGTAACAAATTCGCAGTTTACAGTGAATTCCTGTCAATTTTGGTATAATCCATCTTCAAGACGTTCTTCACTTGTGAGCAACGATTGACGTATTCAGTATTTTACAATCGGCACTAAAACAGGTAGCCCCCACATGCCCCTGAATTTTAAACAGACTAGATGACAATAATTCAAAATGAGTATCATTACATTGAAAATAATAAAGCCCCAGGGGGCTTACATCTAGTAAGTACGTGTTTGGCGAACACGGGGCCCCGAGCTGAGTCTGGCATTGCTTCCACTTACTTGTGCCATTCTCCTTCCTTTATCTATACTGACCTCCCTTGGTCACCTCTTGTTCTTTTAGATCCCGACGCTATTAAAGCTAGGGTATCTTTCATTTTCCTCTTCTCTTTCCTCAATTTCTTCTCCTCCCAGGGGGCTTACATCTGGTAAGTGCGTGTTTGGCGAACACGGGACCCCGAGCTGAATCTGGCATTGCTTCCACTTGTGCCATTCTCCTTCCTTTATCTATGCTGACCTCCCTTCGTCACCTCTTGTTCTTTTCGATCCCGACGCTATTAGAGCTAGGGTATCTTTCATTTCCTCTTCTTCTCTTTCCTCTATTTCTTCTTCTCCTCCCCGCAGGGAGCTCAGTTTCGAGTGGGTATGGGTTTGGCGAACCCACGGCCCCGAGCTGGGGACTGGTATTGCGCCACCAGTCCTCGGACACCGTAAGCTTTGGATATGGTTCAGCGACCACCATTGGCGCGATGGTGGACAGTTGCATGTTTTGAAGGGCGGAGATCTTGCCTTCATTGGCCGGGTCGCGAGGAAGGATTAAACCTCTATTAAAAAACCCTCAACCTCAAGGTGTGTTACGCGCCGATGAGGTGAATGGGTGTTGGGACCAACACTCGCTAGCGGACAACCTCCGGGGCAACTGCCGCACCTTAGTTGTGCAAGGCTTAGTGGCGTGATGCGGGGGCTCCACGTCACCGGACATTTACTTCCTCCGAACTCGTGGGTCAAAATGAAAGATTCCTGTTTTCCCCTGCCTTGCGAAGTGGGCGAGTTGCAAGGTAAGTATTACGCCTCAGGGTCTTCGAAGCGGCCGAGGGTTAAGAGCCCTCGTGCTTCAGGAATAAAGGATAATAAGAAACAGAACATTTCACTTGAAAATGTTTATATCGTAATGACACGTATAGACGGGACACTTGAAAAAGTATCCCCGTTCTATATTAACAAAGGATTGCAGGGTTTAGTTGGAACGCTGAAATCAATTAAAAGGTTGCGGAATGGGTCAATGCTGTTGGAAACCAAAACCAACAAGCAAGCGTTGGCACTTTTAAAATGTACCTTGTTAGGAGAGTTCCCTGTGAAGTGCGAGCTCCATGCTGCGCTTAATCGCAGCAAAGGGGTCGTAAGTTGCAGGGACATTATTGATATGGCAACAGAACTTGTAGAATGGGAGGCTGACCATGTAGTTGAGGTCAGTCAGATCATGAAGGTAAATGGTGTTCTGGAGAAGACCAGTTCCTTCATCGTGACATTTGACTGACCTAAACTACCAAAGGATCTGAAGGCTGGATGGCTGAACCTGCCGGTTCGTCCCTTTATACCAAATCCTCTGCGCTGTTATAAGTGTCAGGTTTGGACACACGACAACATCGTGTAAGGGACGTGATACCTGTGGAAAGTGCGGAAANNNACACGAACCCGGCGTCTCATGCCCAGGGCCTGCAAAGTGCATTAATTGCACAGGCAGCCACCCGGTATGGAGCAGGGAGTGTGTCGCCTTTCTTGAAGAAAAGAATATTCAGGAAATTAAAACTACGGAGAAGATACCGTACGGTGAAGCGCGGAAGAAATACAGGGCTTTACACCCTGTATTTTCTACCAGTTACTCCACCGCAGCCAAGACTCCTGTAATAAAAAAGAGCATATCTGTTCAAACCGATTTCACTGACGTGTCTACGACAACGTCGTGCACATGTCAGTGCAAATGTGGAAAGAAAAATGACTCAGCCCTTCCCGAAAAAACTAAAACACCAACAGCGCGTCCATCTACTACAAAAAAAAGTAGTAATAAACCTACTGCAACAAAGACAAAGCCTGGTTCTAGGGCTAAACCCCTTAACCCTGTCCAATTACCAAGCAAAAAATCGCACAGACGTAAAAAGAACGTCTCTGTGATTTCTTCCTCGGAGTCAGAACGTTTATTGTCCGACGGTGACGCGGAAGAACACATTCACGAACCTGACCCCGGAGGTTCGAAACAGTAATGGCTTCCATACTTCAGTGGAACCTTAATGGCTATAGAACTCAACGTGAAGAGTTACAACTCTTAGCGCGTCGTAATCCGATATGTATCTGCCTATAAGATACACACCTTTCACCAGAACACTCACCCTCCCTGCGAGGATACAGCGGCTTCAGATATGACGACACCACGGGAGATCGAGCGAGAGGTGGAGTTGCCGTGTTTGTTAGAAACACAATCCTCTGCTCACCTGTTCTCCTACAAATCCAGGTTATAGCTGTCAAAATTCAGAGCGTACCAGCTATGACCGTGTGTTCTATGTATCTTCCTCCGACACGAGATTTCTCGGAGACTTCCCTCAAAGATTTAATTCACCAGCTCCCTCGACAATTCCTCCTCGGATATTTCAACGCCAACAGTGTACTGTGGGGCTCGTCGAGCGATTGCTCCAGGGGCCGACTGCTGAATTGTCTCTTTGAGGGAGAAGATTTATGCTTAATGAACACCGGGGAGATGACCAACTTTGCATTTGCCACTGGGTCATGGACTGCTATAGACCTATCAATTTGCTCTCCTGAAGTTGCTGATATCTTTCAATGGAAGGTAGAAGATGATCTGCATGGTAGCGACCATCATCCTATCTGGTTGCCGTTGCAGGAACGTGCGACTATTTCCGAATGCAAGCCACAGAAATGGATTCTCAGTAAGGCTAATTGGACACAATACCGTTCCCTGTCTGTCTTCAGAGAAACGGGTAATGTCCAAGAGAGGGTCGACCATCTGACCCAGGTGATTCATCATGCCGCTGATGAATCCATTCCGAAAACATCTAATTTTCCGCGAAGACCTCATGTCCCCTGGTGGAATGACGCATGTCGCTCCGCCATTCGGGCAAGACGAAGAGCATTGCGGAGATTTAAGGCTAGTCCATCTCCGGAAAACCTCGCCGCATATCGGATTGCTAGAGCAAAAGCGCGCAGAACTATCAAAGAATCCAGATCCACCTCCTGGAAAGAGTTTCTAAGCACCATTAAGAGAACAACATCGTCCACTAAAGTATGGGAGTCAATCCGAAAGATATCTGGAAGGTATTCTCGAGTCCCAATATCTGGACTCAATTATCAGGGTCGGGTTCTCAACAAGAACAGAGAAATGGCAACAGCAATGGCTGAATATTTTGCTGACCTAACATCTACAGCAAACTGCGATCTTGATTTCGCGAGAAAAAAGGAAACAGCAGAGAGCACATCTTTTGACTTTCGTTCCACCAACTGGGAACCCTACAACTCTTCCTTCTCTATGTGGGAACTTGAGTCAGCTCTAGCGACAGTCCACAACACTGCTCCTGGCCCTGATTCAATTCATTATGAAATGCTGAGACAACTCAGTCTCGAGTCGAAAGAATACCTTCTGGATATCTTTAATCTTTCTTGGTCCGAGGGAGTATTCCCTAATTCGTGGAAGGAAGCAACGCTTATCCCTTTACTAAAACCAGGTAAGGACAAAACGAACATTAGTAGTTATCGAAGCATTGCCTTGACGAGTTGTGTTGGTAAAACTCTGGAGAGAATTATCAACCGACGTCTCGTCTGGTATCTTGAACGGCATGACTTGCTGAGTCGATCTCAGTGCGGTTTCAGGAAGTTCCATTCCACCCTGGACAACTTACTTCTCCTGGAATCAGCAATTCAAGATGCTTTCGTCCGAAGACAACATCTCATCGGAATATTCTTTGACATCGAGAAGACTTACGATACTACTTGGCGTCATGGCATTTTACAACAACTCTATGCCTGGGGATTTAAAGGACGTCTTCCTCTGATGATCATGTCCTTTTTGGATCAACGTTCCTTCCGCTATAGAATTGGAAGAGACACCTCGGATCTCCTCCAAAAGAACGGTGTTCCTCAGGGCTCAGTCTTGAGTGT
>NNCF01127523.1:713376-725537 GCA_002313205.1 Laupala kohalensis | reverse complement strand
ACCTTATTTGCAGTGGCCATAAACAGCATAACGTCTGCTGTAAAGAGTCCTGTTTTACACTCTCTTTTTGTCGATGACTTTGCTATCTCTTGTTCATCACAGTGTCACAGGTGCGGAGCGACAAATCCAACTTGTCCTCAATAGATTATACCACTGGTCGAAAACGACAGGTTTTCGTTTCTCTGCTGAGAAAACACGCTGTGTTCTTTTCAGTAGGAGACCAAGCCTTCTGGCAGAACCTCACCTCGCCCTGGGAAACAACGTTCTCAAATTCTATCCTTTTGTGAAATTCCTAGGTCTGATTTTTGATCAGAGATTGAATTGGATTGAACATCTAACAGACCTAAGAGCAAGAACATTAAAATCTCTGAATTTATTGAAGTGCCTCAGTAGCAGGGAATGGGGCGCTGATCGCTACTCCCTGCACCAGTTTTATCGAGCATTCACAAGATTTCGGCTTGATTATAGCTGCGTTGTATATAGCTCTGCTCGTGCAAACTATTTAAAGAAGTTGGATAGTGTCCACAATGCAGGAATGCGACTAGTTACGGGAGCCTACCGCACTAGTCCCATTCCGAGTTTGTATGCCGAGAGTGGCGAATCATCTCTTTCCCTCCGGCGGCAAATCCTCATGCTACGACACTTTGGCCACGTGCTATCTTTACCCGACAATCTGGTGCACAACGCAGTTTTTCATCCATCCTCTTCTTCCATCCATTTCTACAACAGACTGAGAGCAACCAAACCTTTTGGATATCGCTCCAAACAAATTTTGGAAACCTTAAATATACGCACACCTAATGTCTTACATCAAGGTTTTAGTAAGTCTCCCCCTTGGGCTTTGCACAAGCCGAAGGTTATTTTCGATCTTCTGCATCATGACAAGAAGAACACTCCAGCTCCGATGTTGAGGGTATTCTTTCACCTAATCCTCTACAAACACCGGGTCCATATCCCTGTGTTTACCGACGGGTCGAAGCAGGCTGATGGTGTCTATTTAGATATTTGTTGATTTCAGGAGGGTTTTTTAGTGGGTATGGTCGAGATATTCGGCGAGTCCCACACACGGGGAAGAGTCACTACGGCGAAACTGCATTTTTCCCTACAGTCACTCTATGGTGCGAAACTGCATTTTTCCTACTTGCATGGGCTCTAATGACCTCGATGTTGACGAGCCCTAAAGCCCCAACAAAAAAAAAGAAAATAAATTTACTCTGTAAATTTGGATGGAGTCTTAAGGAATGATGCTGAAGTTAGCAAAATTATTCTAGAACTAAAAGATCGTAAAGTATACAAGTAGTCTCAACACTGGTAGTAATGGTGACCAACAATCAAGTACCTGTATAGTCAGAATGCTGCCTCTTAAGGTGGGACCAGCACTCCCAATTAGTCAAATAACTGAGATGAATAAATGTTATCTGTATAATCATTGTAATTGTTTTCAAAAACACGAAAACAGTATTAATGATAATGAAGAAAAAACACGATTTAATTTGTATCTATCAGTTAATAATATAGTTCAAACAATACAAACATGGCGGCGGAGCACAACAGTTTCGTGATTTATGCGTATCACTTTAGGAAAAATTAAATAGCTTTCTCTGATGACATATAGATAAAAGTGATGTAAAAAATACTACCGAAAATGTACTACAAATCGAGGTAAACTTCCTACATTTTCGTGATTGATCATTTTTGGAAAGTATATGTATTACACTATCATTCATAATTGCTGTTATTTCTTTTAAATGGCCGGTGAGGTATGTTTTCCAAGATGAAATCACAATGAATACACGTCATTCCGTTTCCGTAAATCACAAAAATATCTGATATCGGCATATTTAATTCTACTTCCGCTAGTACTACCTTAAAACAGTGCATGTATCTGAACACATACAGAATGTCCCAAAAATGTTGCAACAAACCTCTAGGGGAGGTGGGGCTCGTCATAAGGATTGAGAATTGCATAGCAACACATGGCCGCAAATGTCAGGGGTGGTTGGTAGCAGAGATCGAAGATCGGAAAGGAAACTGATTCATTTGAAACATTTTTTGGAAATAATGAGTACAAATGGTGTACGACATGAATACAACTCTAATGTTACAACAGATGCTCGAAGTTTGCACCATCAGACGCAACGCATGCCTGACACCGACGGAGCCTTGACTGCCGGACACGCTGGAATACACCGGGATTTCCTTTTATTGTAGCGGCTACGTAGACGATCCTTGCGACGAGATCCATTTCAGACTACACAGGATCGCGATACATGAGAGATTTCATGGTTCCCCACAGAAAGAAATCAAGGCTTGATAAATCCGGTAAGCGATGGGACCAAGGAACCGGTCCACCACGCCCATTCCATCGATGCGGGAATGACGTGTTCAAATGCCTACAACCAGCCAGTCCAATATGAGCAGGGGCCCCATCATTCTGCGTCTCACATTTGCTGGAAATATCTTCAAGCAAGCCGGGAAGAACCTGTTCCAGATAGGTCATATAATTCGCGGGGGTCAAGCGGATTGGTAAAACGTAGGACCCCACCGACCAAACCCCACACACATTAACTGTGAAGCGATGTTGCGCCGCACACCGTCTGTATTTTCTGGTGCCCAGAAATGCTCATTGTGGTGATTGAATACGTCATCCCTATTGAATGTGGCCTTATCAGCGAACAACATATAAGCTGGGAAATTGACACTTTGTTGCATAAACCACTGTGCGAAACAAAAACACATGCAGGATGGTTATCGGGGTGTAATAACTGCACCCTTTGGAGATGAAAGGAGTGTAAAGATTCAGCGTTCGAAACACGCTAGATACTGCTATGAGATATTAAGTCCGAGGCAACGGCACGTATGCTGGTGGTTGTTTGCTTTGCTGTCTGTTTTTTCTGGTTGTTTTATGCAGGACCGATGCATGATCACCGGGTGCGTCTCAGACAAAAACCAATTCATGCCTTCTTTATTAATACTGCATCAATTTTCAATAGATACAGTGCGTTATTGTACAATACCATATTTATTCAAATAATAAGGAAGTAGTTTTTCAACGCACGACCACTTTAAGACTTAATATATTTAATTGCATTAATAATTATTGATATGTCTTGGTTAATTAATCTGTAACAAATTGATAAAAACATTGTGTACATTATTTTAGATTTAAATATGAAATGACAAAGATAAAATTAATTTTTCTGGCATTTAAAAATAATTTGAATAGAAGAAAATATTTGTGTATATTACTGTGCAGTATAATTAGTTTTCTAGTGCTTCTAAAGTAACCTGAATTCTGTAAATGTTTTGTTTGTGACTCAAGTTACTCTTGAAAGAGGAATTTATTGTAAAATGGTAAAAAAAATTTATTGTAAATGGTAAATTTGAGGTAGAATCGCATGAAGAGTGAAGTAAGTGTCGTGTGCTATGTGGAATTAAAAAGTGAAAGATCCTTTGGTCACATGAGCCCCAATTTCCCGCCCCCTTCGTAACGGTAACATGCGACAGTATCGCATTACTGCGAAAACTACCGCCGCCACCATCACAGCTGCTACCGCCGCCGCGGCCCGCATTGTGAAATGACCAGAGCCAATGGAGCTGGTGACTAAGGCAGTCACAGGTGACGAGCCTCGCGGCGGCGACTGAGGGTAAAACAGCTGGAGAGCGAGTCTATACTGACTCGCTGAGGGTAATAAATAGAGGTCGGCAAATTGAGGAATGAGAATCAGTAAGAGGGTGAGAGTCAGTAAAGAGAGTCTGTTGGGAAGTGAAGTCAGTGAGAACTCGAGAGAACGGAATCAGTGAGAAATTGTTAAAAAATCAGAGAGTTTTTAACCATGCGGCAGGAAACTCGAACCTCTGGAAGATGATGATGGTAGATGAAGTTATGATAAGCTCTTACCGAACTTCATGTGACGAAGTTGTGAAGCCCGTAAAGATATAGTGGTGGAATTAATATTAAGAATCTGGATGGTAGAAAGGTTAAATTTGTGAGTGAGATAGAACTATTCTGGAACTATTGAACGTGACTGAATGACTGGAAATTCGCACGTAATATCTCGAGCTCACATTACCATAGGTAATTAGTATGTATCTGAAAAGTAATATTGCCTAGCTCAGTTGTCAAATTTTCTACCAATGTTCATTTGGTTTCCAAAGAAACTATTTGTGTTACACAAAAATAAAATCAATTAATTTGGTATCTAGTTAATTTGGTTATATGATGTTTATGTTATTTTGGAAGGGTAATAATTATAAATCAGATTTATAAAATGCAATGTATCAATAAGACACCTTGTGTAAGAAAATTGTTCACTAAATACATATCCGAAAAATAATTAAATATAAATTAATTTGAGCATTGTTTTAAACAAAAGATATCACGCCCTGCTTAATAATATTGTCTGCTTAATAATATTGTGATTATAGAAGAGTTGTTTTTATTTCACACATAACATTTATTATTTATTGTTACATTGGTGATCATTGCCAGGGTTTGAGTTTTGTACTGAACAGAATATAGGATTTTGAATTCGTACTTCGTGACAAATTTCTACTAGCTGACTTCTCAATAACTATTTGTAGATATAAAACAAGAAAAAATTATAACATGTTCATTTACGTCTGTAATGCTTTACTTGATACATACATGGTGCATTTCGTATGGGTATTTAATATGTTATTTAATTGCATATCAAATATAGTTTCTAATGGATAATACTCAAGCGTGTTTCAAACATGATAATACATACTGATAATAAACAAAAAAAATAACTATACTACCTGTTAAACTATAATTTAAATAACATAGATACTTGTAAATAATTCATACGTACTAGAGAGGTGAGAGTACACCTCTGTACTTGATATTTACCCCCCTTCCGTGATACGGGTGTTCCTACGGTTGCGCCCTCCAACAATTTTGGGTGTGTCCTTTTGGGAGCCCTTTCCTTGTAGACGACAAAATCTGATGTTCTATTAGTTCAATAAACAAATTTATCAAATTCATGTCTGTTGATGAGTACAACACAGTTGCTAAAGTTCAGTACTTCAAATTACCAATTTTACTATACCTATTCTATGTTGAACATTGTTTGAGAAGCATTAACTAATGATTTGATTTTGAGGGATTTAATGTAGTGGAAAAGATGGAAAAGCTTCTATTCATAAAAAAATGATGATGCAAGGGGAATAAGTTATTAATTTATAACTTTCGGTCAGGTGAAAATGGCGACGAGCCGGGAATCGAACCTGGGACTTCTGCTTTGGTCGCAGGTGTGTTAACCACTACACCACCCGTTCGCCTTCCACAACTATACCTCTTTTCCACCCAGACCTAAACCCCGGATGATCTGAGAGAGATCCCTAGACTGGAGATAGGTGAACCAGGCGACACCCAATGCAGAGTGCACTAAACTACGAAAGGGTGGTGTAGTGCTTAACATCCCTGCGACCAAAGCAGAGTCCCAGGTTCGATTCCCGACTCGTCGCCATTTTCACCAGACCGAAAATCATCACATATCTTCGCCATGTGTAGGGTTCACGGAAGAAATATATGCAAGTTATTATTTATTGATTACGGCACAAATAATTCGAGGGTTGAGTTTATGAATGTATTAAGTTATATTTTCTGAGTTTTGATATTAAGAGAGAAATAATAATTTAATACTTTGCTTAACTTGAGATTTCTTAAGTTCTAGTCTTTTTTTCTTAGAAAATTTTTATTTTGTTGTGGCCTCTATTTTTAAGTTCATTTTTTTATTGGGACAAAACCTCATCAGAGTGGGTCTCAGTCCACATCCCACCTTTGTCCACTTGTTAACTTTATTCATTTATCCCCTAATGTTTCTACTTTTTTATTTTAATGTATATTATATTTGCTAAAGTTTCCTTAATTAAAAAAAATGAACGTGAACCAATAACAATCAAAACTTATTTTAAAAAATCTTACCTCTTTTCAGCACACAAATAACAGCATCGAAGGAAAATCTTGCCGAATTGAAAGAAAAATCTGACTGTACTCACAACAACGCGCTTGAGAACAGACTGAAAACTCAGTTACTGGTTTTGAGGAGTGGAGTTTAAGGGAAACAAAACAATAAATTGGAGAGGGTGACGTGGAATATTTGTGAATATATTCCTCCTGTCGGCATTCTGTGTGCGTAACACGAGCGAGCTGTAAGAGATTAAATACGCAACAGCAATTTCTCCGAAATACTAGCAACCACTTTCTTCAATTTCTGAAAAAGCCAGTGGAACTAGTTCCAAACTCAAAGTGAATTATTCTTTATTAAATATATACGCGTTTTGAGTTGGCGGAGTCGATAAGGCTGCCACTTCTATCTTTCTGCGAACATCTCACTGTCTCGCTTTCTTCTTATTATTAGGCTCTACAACATCTTCCACGATGTTTTGGCCTGCTCCACTACAGCTTTCCATTTCTTTCTGTCCTGTGCTATAATTGTCCAATTCTTGACTCCCAGGTCTCTGATGTCTTTTAGTACGTCGTCCTTCCACCTGATTTTCGGTCTTCCCTTTTTCTTTGCGGCTGCCGGGCACCAGTTGTAGATTTTCTTCACCATTCTGTCCTCCGGAAGTCTTTGTAAGTGGCTAAACTATCAAAGTCTTAACGTTCTTATTTGACTTACTATGTTTTTAAACTGTATGAGATTGTCTTAACTCGTAATTAAATCTCTTTCTCCACATGCCATCATTCCTCTCAAAAACACATAGTTTCCTCATGTCTTTTTCTTTCAGTGTACATGTTTCTGCTGCGTATGTTACGACAGGGCGTATAACTGTATGGTAGATCCTGAATTTAGCTGCTTTTGATAATAGCTTGTTCTGGAATAATGCCAGATTGGCAAAATACGCCCTATTTCCGGATGCCAATCTTTCAGAGATTTCTTCTTCTATTGAGTTAGTTGGGTTCAATATCGAACCAAGATACTTAAAAGAATTTACGACTGGATACTTCTCATCGTCTTGGATCTCCTCTTGGGTACATGGCTCACAGTATGCTTGACATAAATTTTGTTTTCTTCTCGTTTATTTTCATTCCTGACGATAATGAATGTGTTTTGAGAGATTTGAAGACTTCTTGTAGTGCCTTTCTGGTTCGGGTAGTTAGTAAAATATTATCCGCATATGCTACACACTGCTTAAGGCGTGTTGTTATGTTTCCTTTAACATCTATTACTTTCAATATTTCATCCAATGTTACATTGAAAAGGGACGCTGACAACGGATCTCCTTGTTTTACTCCATACCCCACCTCAAAGTCTTCACTCAATCTGTAGTTGATTTTTATTCCGGCCTTTGTGTTCGCTAGCGTTATATGGATGAGTTTTCGTAGCTTTACTGGCACATCAAATACCACCAGGGCTCCTATTACCTTCTCCCTTATGACCGTATCAAAAGCATTTGAATAGTCTACAAACATATCAATCCCATATTCATAGAACTTCTCGTACACTTGTCTCATGCCAAAAATATTATCTGTCGTTGACCTATTTTGGCGGAAACCTACCTGGTTGTCGCTTAACTTACTTTCAATAATTTCTGTTAATCTTTTGTTTACAAGGATTGCAAAAATCTTAGAAATTACGTTTAATAATGCTATAGGTCTATAGTTCCTACACTCTAACCTATCACATTTCTTATAAACTGGAGAGATCACGCTTTCGTTCCATTGTCAAGGTAGTTTTTCGCGTCTCCAAATTTGTAGTATAAGCTCATGTATAGCCTTCTTGAGCGTTCTTCCCCCCTCTTTTATTAATTCGGTCGGTATGTTGTCTGATCCTGCAGCCTTGTTTTGCTTCAGGTTATTAATAATATAACATATTTCATTGAAGAAGGGTTCAGCGATTTCAACTGTATCCGTTTCGGTTGATTCTCTTCTGTACCCCTCCTTTTGCTACGTGGGCTTGGGAGGTTAAAGACGTCAGCAAAGAAGGCACGCCATCTTTCCAATACCTCCTTTTCTTGTGTCAACACGTTTCCTAATTCGTCCTTACATGAACTCAAACCTCCGCCGTTTAACTTTTGATTGGCCTTCAGTTATCCAAAAAACTTGCGTGATTCATTCTTTTTATAAGCCTCTTCCATTGCTGTGATTTTTACATTAATCCAACTTTTTCTTTCTTTTACAGACTATGTTCGCCCTTCTTCTTTCCAACCTGTATCTTTCATAGCTGCTTCTGGTACTTAATTGTAGAACTCTCGCACGCTCTGCGTTTTTCCGCTCAATCGCTTCCTTACATTCATCATCCCACCAATTTCTCTGCTCTCTTCTTTCTTTCTTCCCTATGACTGATTCCGCTCCATTGGTGGGCAAGTTCGCTAGAGTTTTCCAATTCTTTTCTATATCTTCTGATATTGATCTTGTGCTTAGCATCTCATGCACTTTAAGCGAATATTGCTTCTTTTTTTGCGAGTTCGTTAGTTGGTCTAGATTCCATTTTTTGACCACTTTGTTCTTTGCTCTATATACATTTGGGAGTCTCAGCTGCACAATTACTTTAATAAGAAAGTGATTGGAGTCCATATTTGGACCTCTTAAAGATCGTCTTAAAGACTGTCTCGCATTATTATATCTTATTTAATTATAATTTATAACATTATTTTTATTATAATTTATTAAACATCTCCGTATGAAGATGTCATAAAAACGACTACACGTTTAATGTTTATTTTATAGACGACCGGACGGACAAATATTAGAAAATACTTTGGTATTTTCATTATGAAAAAGTTTTAAAATGAATGGTGTTTTCATTATTTTCATAGTTATAGAAAAATAATGCAGTAGTGTTGTACATGCAGTATCATATTTCGAATGGTGTGCAATAATGGTTGTTACTGTCACATAAAATGCTTTCTTTCATTGGTTAAAACCCCAACATTGGAAACTAAACAGCATAAAAAATAAAACATGCCCTATTTCCCAAATCTTTCACGCCAGACTGCAGCTTAACCAGCAATGACGTCATTTTGTCAATCGAGACTGGGCGGCAGACTTCATGAAATTTTCGAGCACAAAATGAATCGTGTGAAGCGAGCTTAAGTCAATTTCACCAGACCATGAAACAATTACCCATTCAACGAAAGGAAACTTTTACATGTAAATGAGACAAGAGATATGTCATGAACAAATAATAAATGTTAAAAATAGAGTCATATTATGTTTCTTTGCACAATAAAATAAAAATAAAGTAACACTGAGTTTTTGTGTTGAGTTTATAAATTATCTTTCCCAAACACTAATTTCCCCCCTCAAGAGTTAGTAAATATACAACTTGAAAGTCATGAACATTATTAATACACCTTTTAAAGTAATTTCTTGCATGAGTATATGCATCAAACTCAGCTATGAAACAGTTATCACTAATCACACATCACAGCAATCCATTAATGATTCTTTTATTAAACCAAGTAGAATTGGACACCAACACATACAAATTGCTAGGCAACAGTGATCTACCCCAGATCTCATGTTGTGGGGAGCCTTCAAATGGGTCACCTATATTAACATTAGCATGAAATTTGAACTTCAAATTATGATAAACTTTCCTATTACAGTAAAATAAGTATATTAATAGCACAGCATGTTATTAAAAATAAATAAAATTTGAAATGCAAATTTGTTATGTAGTCTTAATTATGGCATCCAAATAAAGTTGTGTGGTGTGAATATGGGATCCTATTAAAGTAGCTCCCATCCCATACCTAACCCAATGATCATTCGGTTGAACCTAAGGATGAAAAAACTGGCATAATATACGATAACATTCACACGAATCTAGGAATAGCTTGTACTACAAACTTGAATACTATTTAATTTCCCGCTTTCATGGCGCCATGTTGGAAGGAACACATCTCACCTTCCTCAACCAGGGCTGCCACCCATTTTGAAAAGCATGATAATACCCTCATATTTTCAAACTTCAAAATTGATTTTAGGAAAATTTTGAGATTTTTTACTGAAAAGAATTGAATTTTCGGAGGGTACTATTTACAATGCAGACATAAATGACTTAATTTTTACGAAAATCAACAAATGTCGGGATGGAGTCGATTCATCAGCAAGCGTTTTTGGTTATTTATTAACTTAGTAATAAACATACGGAAAAAGTAAAAAAAATGCAATTTAGTGTTCAGAATGCTGAGTATTTTGACGTTTGTTGCATTTAAAAATTATTTTCCTGTGAAGAGATATCGACATGTATATTCCACCTTACGCCAGCCGGCAAAAACCCGAATTTTTAAATCAAAATTTAGAAAAAAACTGGAGGGGGTGCAATTATTGTTATTATTACATTTTCGGAGAGTGCCTTTTAATAAGAAGGGAAAACACCTTCATTTGTCCAAAAATGAAAAAAAATGTCGGACTGGTGTAAGGGCGGTGTCCAGTCGTCGTTCCCTACTCCCTAGGCCGTTCACGAGCCCGGCCATCGTTACTACTCCGAACGCCATTCACGAGTGCGACACTATTCCAATTGTTCCTTCGTATCACTGTGCTCTATTGCTAGTACCAACACACTTCACTGGGTAGGGAAGTTCTTGCAGTGGTCCAGAAGCAAAGTGGCATCTTTGACACAAATCATTTAATTGTCGTGCCCAAGGAATAAAGAGATATTAAAAAATCACTATAAAATTAATGTGAACTCAAATCATTTTGTTTTATTCTTATATGGATATGTCACAGGAATATGGGATACGTAACATCTCCAATTTCCCCTCTCTTTACATAGTTCTGATATATAATTACCTTTATTTCTTCTGGTGATCGAAATTTCGCATCTCTATTCGCTTCTATAGTCTGCTGTTGTATACCAGGACCTGCTCCATAGACTATGTAATCTTTGGCTCTGGCTAATCAGCGAGGCGCATCCCTGGTGGAACTAACGTATTTAAGGCGCATCTGCTGAGAAGAAAACAACGAAAGAGAACACGCCGTATGTTTGTTTAAAAATGAGAATTGCGATTGCCAATTTCAACATGGCTCTTTTATTTGAATTTTGTTACGGGCATGGTTATTACTAAATAATAATAGGCTATATCATAGTACAAACAAGACCAGCTACAGTTCATTTTTAAACATATCAAAAATTGAAAAATTGCAAACATCCGAGGTCTAAATGTTAACCGGAGTTCAGTTTTTTAAATTTATTGAAAGGTGTCTTGTGTTTCGATGTTTTCGTATTGATATATCAGAGATAAGCGGAAAGACATATTGAATTTTGGCGTTGTTTTATATAGGCCAAATATAAGAATATGGTCCTATCAGGGTTCGAAAAAATCATAATGCCATGTAACTACAAATATTATTGCAGATCCAAAAATATAAGTCGTATTCTTCGCTCTTCATATTTACGGTAGTTTTAAAGAAATATTGTTCCGCACTATTTTCTTCTCTCCGCCACCGTTTATATTAGTATGTTAGGGTATGATAATTATAATATGATAATTATAAACAATTGTTTGGTCACAGTCGGCGATGTTAGGTTTGTTAGTCCCGGCGATTCCGTTTTAAGAAAATCTGTTACACTCCAGTGGTCGCAAATTGTTTAGGTTGCTAATAACATGTGGCCAAACATTTCATCTTGAAATGTCATCTGTCTTCTCACACGTTCCATAGCCGATCAGTATACTGTCAACCGCCTCATAACTCTGTTAATTACTTCCCATTTACAAGCATTGCACCCGGCATGTTTGAACTGAGTGTAATATAAGTGAGTAACAGTTATCAGGCTCTGCCTCTTTTCAGTAGATAGAAAATTAGAATGTAAATAACAATGTCTGAAAATGATTGAACAAATTGAACAGAGGTGAAACTGATGAAGATGGTAAATGAATTCTCTGTGACTCAAAAACTTGACAGTAGTGAAAAGAAAATTATTAATGAATAATAAACTTATATTAAAGAAAAATCTTTATTTGAGAATAAAATTTTGATTGAGCACCATCTTGCTCTGTGCAACCAATGGCATTCCACCAAACTGCACTACCACTGGACTGTTAATGAATTAAACTTGCATATAGTAATTGAGATGGCATGTTTTCTGTTGAGTAAGTTGTATTCGATTTTCCATGTTAATTTTTACTGATTTAGTGTTTCTATATCTTTATGTAATCTGTAAGTTGTATGAATTACTGTATGT